>JAZHYW010060788.1:0-51705 GCA_037355805.1 Ixodes ricinus | reverse complement strand
AGGACGTAAGGATACTTACATTGAGATCCTCGGCATTCAAACGTACACAATGCAGATGAAACTGGAGAATTTCACAGTACAGTTTATATATATATATATATATATATATACCGGGTGTTCATTTTAATTCGAACAGATTTATTTAAAAATCCGTAAAGATGCACTGATATGGTTTGTGCAGGTGAGTTATAGGCCAGGGTACATTATGTGGGTGGCTAATCGTTGCGATAAGTCGGCTAATTAATTAAAATTCGTTAATTAACCTTTAATTAGTGGAAATAAACATATGGTTCCAATTGAAACTTAGAGAGCGTCATCGAAAACCACTAAATCAACTCTTTTAGAACGACTTGAAGCTCGTGGAAACTCGGGGCGCGCCAAAGTTACCACTTGTGAAGCAGGCGCAAAGCCAGCAGTGGCGGAACGCGGATGATTAGATCATTATCGCGTTCCGCAACTGTAGCTTTGCGCCTGCTTCACGAGTGGTAACTTTGGCGCGCCCCCGAGTTTCCCACGAGCTTCAAGTCGTTCTAAAAAGAGTTGATTTAGTGGTTTTCGATGACGCTCTCTAAGTTTCCAATTGGAACCATATGTTTATTTCCACTAATTAAAAGGTTAATTAACGAATTTTAATTAATTAGCCGACTTATCGCAACGATTAGCCACCCACATAATGTACCCCTGGCCGTATAACTCACCTGCACAAACCGTATCAGTGCATCTTTTACGGATTTTTTTAAATAAATCTGTTCGAATTAAAAGTGAACACCCGGTACAGGTATATATATATATATAGCGAGCACCCGGTATAATATATATATATATATATATATATATATATATATATATATGTACATATATATACACGCAGGGTGTTTCAGAGAACTGAGCTATATCCAACTCACGAAAACTACTCATCGCAACGCCAACAGGGGCGTGTGCCGTCTTGGTCCTTCAGGCCGAGCGGGGTTGAATTTAGTGAAAATTCATTGCAGTCCGAGATAATTAAGGTTGCCAATTATTTTTGCGTAATTCAACTTTTTAATGTTGTGTTTAAGGGCATCCTTGCCTAGAAAATCGACATCGTTCAGATCATCGAAGAATACTGAATCAGCGAATTGCAGAACGATAGAAGGCACGCGATGATTTACGGCTTTCTGAAAACCGCACAAGTTCCGACGGGTTTTGTTGGTTTGTTATCGGAGCGCATTCTCGACAGGCGTCGCGCCCCGTGGAGAGATTGCGCAACCAACCTCTGTCTGCCGCGCTCATGCACGACGCAGCAGAGGCTGGTTGCACTATTTCTCCACGGGGCGCGGTGCCGCCGGGGCCGAGATGCGCTCCGGATAGCAAACCGAAACTTAAAAACCCGTCGAATTCGTGCGGTTTTTCAGAAAGCCGCAAAATGCTTCGCGTGCCTTCCATCGTTCTGCAATTTGTTGATTTAGTGTTTTTCGACGATGCTGAGCAATTTTCTAATTTAAACCATGCCCTTAAACACAACATTAAAAAAGTTAATTACGCAAACATAATTAACAACTTAATTATCTCGATTCTTAATTATTTTCTTAATGGGCTCCCTTGGTCCAGGACTGTTGATAATGCTTCCACAGGATGAGTGCAGTTCTATGGTTTATTTGGCCTGAGTTCTTTGGAAACACACTTATATATATATATATATATATATATATATATATATATATATATATATATATATATATATATATATATATATACGCCCCTCCAGTGCTTACAAACTCGCAGACCAGCTCCGTCCCCAAAGCAAAACCTTAACGTAATCGTCGTCTTAAAGAAAAGCGCCATCTTTATTATTAAAATGTCTACGCCACTGCAGCGCTATATTCATTAATTCAGAAAAATGTTTCTTCACGTCAGGTTACACGCACGTAGAATTTGTTCTTGATTTTGGTCTTGAGTTGTTTCGCCAACCCAATATTTTGACTGCACAACAGTTGACAATAGTAATCTCTCTTAAAAAGTGAGCATCTCACAAAACAAGTAAACTAAAATGCACCAGTCTCCCGGAGTTGCCCCGTCCCTGGCAAGTGCCTTGTCAATGCAAACACAATAATGTTTGGAGGTGGGCTAGGCGGTGGTTTTAATTATATGTTTGCAATGCAACACAAGTTGGACATACCTATATTTTGTTCAGCGAAATACATGTTGCCTCCTATATACCGAGGCACTATGTTCTTAAGACTACACCGAAAATCGGCTAAACTTTGCGTGACATATTAACAAGCAAAAAAAAAGAAGAAAAACACCAAGATCAGCGATCTCCATTTCTGAAATGACTGGGCAAGCAAACGTTCGCACGCGACCTATCCGCATACAACGTGAATGTCCTCAGTATGTTGTGCGTCTGAGAACCCGTTTCGGCATTTCGTATCTGCCTTAAATTCCATCGTATTGTCAATGAATCGAAAAACAGCTAGACAAGACAGTGCATATTCATGTTCGAATGCAAGTCGAGTAACGCTACCATTCAAAGTAACGTATTATGCTTCAATTCATTATGGTTTTAGAGCGCAGCTCTTAGTGCCCAGTCCCCGACACCATTATGGTGCTGGCGGTTGCTGGCGCTGGCTCGTGTTGAATGGTGTAACCGCGTGTGATTGCGGGAAATATCTCATATCGTGCCGCGCGGGACCCTCGTGACGTCACGTGTGACGTCACAGGATCTGCGTGGTGCATTATGGGATATTTCCCATAATGCACCGCGCGGGAGGGAGGAGGAGGGGGAGGAGGACGAGGGGAGAGGGGAGGAGTGGGAGAAGGGGAGGAGAGATGAGAAGAAAAATATCAGAAAAAAATATTTTTGTTCCTGCTTCTGCAACAATAATAATAATAATCTTTCTTTCCATTTCAAGAAACGGTGGAGCAAAAGGGAAAAAGCTTCATCAAGAAGCTTGACTGGCCCTCAGCCATTCAGCAAACAGTTTTCGTGCAATGAAAAACAAAAACAAAAAAAGAACAATCATATACAGGAAAATATACATTATACAATGGAATAACAGAAACAAGACACAGAACGCTCAAATATGTAAAAATATGTTACGCAACTCTTTAGAAGATATTGTTTCTAGATGTCTATTTTGTTTTCTTCAATGTTGTTTCGAAGCTTTGGAATCATGTGGGAACCTTCCAATATTCATAATATATATATATATATACAGGGTGTTTCACGAAAGGTGACCAAATTCGATATTGCGAAAACTACGCGTCGCACCAAAAAAATGCTTGTGTCTTTTTGGTGCTGGGCCAGGGGCCTATTTAGGAAAATTATAAAGTCCGAGATAATTATATTGCTAATTATTTTTGCATAATTAACTTTTTATTATTGGGTTTAAGCGCATGGTTTCTATTAGAACATTGCTTAGCATCATCAAAGAAACACTAAATCAACAAACTGCAGAACGATAGAAGGCACGCGCAGCATTTTACGGCTTCCTGAAAAACCGCACAAATTCGACGGATTTTTATGTTTCGGTTTGCTATCGGACCGCATCTCTGCCCCGGCGGTACCGCGCCCCGTGGAGAGATAGTGCAATCAACCTCTGCTGCGCTGTCATCGCGCGACGCAGCAGAGGCTAGCTGCACTATCTCTCCACGGGGCACGGTACCGCCGGGGCCGAGGTGCGCTCCGATAGCAAACCGAAACTTAAAAACCCCTCGAATTTCTTCAGTTTTTCAGAAAGCCGTAAAACGCTTCGCGTGCCTTCTATCGTTACGCAATTTGTTGATTTAGTTATTTTCGACGATGCTGAGCAATTTTCTAATTGAAACCATGCCCTTAAACACAATATTAAAAAGTTAATTACACAAAAATAATTAACAACTTAATTATCCCGGACTTTAATAATTTTCGTAAATGGGCCCCTGGCCCAGGACCAAAACGACACAAGCCTTTTTTCGTTGCGATGAGTAGTTTTCGCAGCAGCGATTTGGCCTGAGTTCTCTGAAACACCCGTGTATATATATATATATATATATATATGAGGTATGTGAGGTGATGCATGCCGGAGTTTGCCAGAGAGGCGTCAGCGGTGTCAGACGCCGCCGCACGGTCTTCAACGCTTTCCTAAAAACATGTTTCATTCACTCGATGTGGACGTTATCCTGACTTCCACGTATCCGTATCTCAGTGCTGCTAACCTTAGGGATTTTCCCTATATCTAGGGATGTTCGTCATCGTCTAGGGACAAAGATAATTTTTTTTTAATCTAGGGATTATTTTTAATGGGTTTCAGAGTGCTTTAGAGACACGTCCCTTCTTTCTTTCCTCCTCGTGCCGATGGTGTGCAGCGAGAAAAAGGCTTTTGTATATTGTCGGGGCCAGAGACAATCTCCAGTGGTAACAAAAGCAATTTCGGGGGGGGGGGCCACAGAAGGCCAAACTAACAAAGTTTAATCATGTGAAAGGGTATTAACAAAGCAAGTTTCATCTTTAAATGGCTACCCAACTACAGGACTCTATACTTAAGCTACTCCATAACGATAATCTCAATATCGACGCAAATTACCACATTTTCTGAAGATCTAGGGAAAGCTAGGAGTACCCCGGTAAAATTTGGGGAAGAAACGACCGCGGAGGTTGGCAACGCTACCGTATCCTTTTTTACGTTACGTACTCATACGGGCGTTTTAATTTTCACTCCACCTGTGCCCAGGTATAACTGCCGACGAACGCAGGCCTGCATCGTCTGCTTCCCGAATTGGGGAATGCATACTGTCAACACCTTCTAGACAGCTTTAAGGCCTGCGTGTTACGTCACATGACGTCACGCCCGGGAGGCCGGCACGGGCGCGCTGACTTGATGCGAGTGCTGCGTCAGTGTTCGTGTGGGGCTTGTTTTCTATCATATAGTCTCACGCGAACTCTGACGCGGCAACTCGCATCCAATCAGCGCCCGAGCGGGACCCACCGGACGTGACGTCATGTGACGTAAACGCGCAGGCCTTTAAAACTGTCTACGAGGTGTTGATACTCGTGCTTCGGCCTGGTCTGTCGTATGTCCAGATATAAAAAAAGCAATTCAGATAAGCTCTTCAATGATGTGAAATGATAACGCTGACGTCGCTTCTCCATTGAACTTCAAAGCATTTGGATAGAACTTATCGAAGTTCGTTGGCGCATCGACCAAGTACTCGCTGCCCAGATAGTGATGACGTCATGGAAGGACGACACGATGGACTTCCCGTCCGCGTTACAGGATAGTGCGCATGCGCTAGCACAGAAGACTCGCATATGCGCAGAACTGATAGATGAATATCTACAAAACTATGACGTTTCCGAAAATTCTTTAAGTTTGTCGAGTCTCTGATGGTAATTAGGTAATTAGCGTGAATAATGCAATTCCTGCATGAGCCACGAGACCATTAATTAAAAAGAAAAAAGATGTATTTAAAACTTTTGTTAGTAAGCCAACTTACCATGAAGATTATTCCCTGATCTTCAGGTCCGCTGAGCGGGATACTTAGACGGCGAAGACGGCAACCCCGTAACTCTCACATCTTATCTAACACCCCACGTAACTCTAACATCTTATCTAACACACGTATCTAACACATTTCTGAATTCGAGACATGTTACGCTGGCCTCCGGTGTATGCCCGATTCTTAAATACTGCACGTACGTGGCTGCTTTTGGTAGCACTACTATCACGCTGGTTTTGGTAGCACTCCACACATACTCAATCAAAATACATTAAAGTTCAATGGGGAATCAACATGCAGCGTTATCATTTCGCATCGGTGAAGAGCTATCCGGTCTGAATTATTTTTATATCTGGACATACGGCATGCGAGGCCGACCCGCAATCAATGTTGCCAACCTCCGCAATCGTTTCTTCCCTAGATTTTATCAGAGACGTTCCTAGATTTCTCTAGATCTGCAGAAAAAGTGTTAATTTGCGTCAATAGAGAGTTTTAGTAGATCGTTCCGATGACTCCGATAACGAAACCCGATACTCCACCGCCGCCTTTGCGCATGCATCGTATCGTTATCGGGGATATCGTATAGGCATCGGGACGATCTACTAAAACTCCCTAATATTGAGATTATCGTTAGGAAATAGCTTAAGAATAGATTCCTGTAGTTTGGTGGCCATTTAAATATTAAATTTGCTTCCTTAAGACGTTTCTACATAATTAAAGCTTGTTACTTTGGCCTTGTGTCGCACCCCCAAAATCGCCCCCAAATCGCGAAACCCATAAAAACAATCCCTAGATTTAAACAAAGTTCTCTTTCCAACCAAACGATGACAGAAATCCCTCGACCCAGGGGGAAAATCTCTACGGTTGGCATCACTGCCTGTAGGGTGCCTGCGTGTCTTCTGCGTCCACTTTTCGAGCGCCATAAGACGATATACGTGGTTTTGTATGCGTCAGAAATTAGAAATTATACCCGGACCGGAAGTGTGCCAAGGCACCCAATAGGCTTCTGCACATTGAACATTGAACATTGAACATTGTTTATTTCCACCTTGAACGATGGGGGATGCCGAGGAAAAAGCTGTATGCACAGCTTGACGAGCCCTCGGCACCCCTACAGAGCAGACAGCAACAGCTTCACATTTAAGAAATCATAAAACAAATTACAAGATATGCACTATGCTAAATTTATACAATGGTAGGTACACTTCAAAAGTACAGAAATGGCTATGTACACATTTAATAGTGCTATAAATGTCTCTTTTATTAAATGAAGTGATGTCGAATCCCACTGATGCAATATGATTTAGCAATTCTGGAAGTAAATGCTTTATTCTCTGATGTCCAAAATTTGTTCGTGATTGACGTCATTTCCGATGCCCTCCAGAGAAGAGGGGAAGGAGCAGCTCCCCTCTTATCAGGATCCTTCTTTGTGCCTCCCGGATTTGCACAGGCGTCGCTATTCTCCTCCCAGAAGATTATAGAAGATTAACCCGCCACTCAAAATTCTTGCAAAAGCAGCTTCCCTCCTCCTTTTTTCCTGGTGGGGAAAAGTATGCGAGGTGACGTCAGTGCAAGGAGCCTATAGGCGGCGCCATTGAGTTTGTTACCAGACCAAAAAGGACAAAGAGCGCTGTGCTGAGGTAAGCTGAAATCACTTGTCGGCTGTTCCACAGGATGTCTCCGCAAAATGCTTCTGCTAGAAACTCCAACATGGCGCCACTGTCTTCACGCACGCCTCCAATTGTGTATATCGAGGGAAGCGCCCGTCATAGCCGCCTGCGATCATACGTGCCGCCATCTGTCGGCTGTTGCGCTAATCAGACGCCCTTTATTAGCAGATCTACGCCGTAGATAGGGATTTCAGGTTCTTGACATCGAACGTTTTACTGGGGCAAGTTTGTTCAGTGCAATGTTCGAGTTATACCCTTGATGCAAGTTGTTTGGCCACCTCCGTACAAAATCTTTTACTGAATATGTTCACGAAGTGTGTTATGCGATTCCTTCAAACAGCCATCGACCCATTTGCTTCACGCAATGAATTTGGTAGCCCCACTTTTTGAAGTGATTTGGTGACTTCGGAGTGACAGCCAACGGAGTTTTCTAGGGTGTCCAAAAAAAGTGTCTTGGCGAAGTGTGTGTACGAAGGGAGGTTTTCTGCCCAAAGGCATCGGCCATCTTGGCGGTTTATGAGCCGCCGGGCATCGGCCACCTTGGCCGATGCCTTTGGCCTTTGGCCGATGTCTATAAGCCGCCGGCAGCCTCTTCGGGAAGCTGTCCGTGGACGGCAGTGTTGCCAACCTCGGCGGTCCTTCTCACAATTCTTGTCGGAAGATTCCCTAGATTTTCAGAAAAAGTATTAATTTGCGTTAATACTGAGATTATCGTTATGGAATAGCTTAAGAATAGATGCCTGTAGTTTCGTGGCCATTTATTCGTAAAGGCTAAATTTGCTTCGCTGCAACCTTTTACACAATTAAAGTTCGTTACTTTGGTATTGTGGGGCCCCCGAAATTGGTGTTGTTACTACTGGAGAATATCTCTGGCCCCGACAATATACAAGGAAGTCCTTTTCCCACTGCACTCGGCCGGCACGAAGAGGAAAAAGGGAAGGAACGTGTCTCTAAAGCCCCTGAAACCCATTCAAAACAATCCCTAAATTTGAACAAATTTCCCTTTGCCCCTAAATGATGACGGAAAGCCCTAGATCTAGGGAAAAATCTCGAAGGTTGGCAGCACTGGTGGACATTGTTCGCTGTGTCCGCGCTTTCTCGCTGCGTGGGTGGTGACGTGGTACTCTTGTCCAGGAGCTGCCGCAGCTGCCGACGCCTCCCAGCCCGCGATGGCCCAGAACAGCTCGGCGGTTCTGCTGCTCGAGGACTACCTCCTCACCCTGAGCGTGGACAACAGCTCGCTGCCCAACGGTTCCTCGTCGGGGGCCGACGGACTCGACGACGACGACGTCCCGCTGCCGTATCACGGCGCCGAGCTGGGCCGCTTTCACGAGTGGTACACGGGCAACCTGCACGGGTACCTCAGCATGACCGTGTGCATCTTCGGCATCGTGGCCAACGTGCTCAACATCATTGTCCTGACGCGGCGCAACATGGTCTCCCCGACCAACAGCATCCTCACGGGACTCGCCGTGGCCGACATGCTGGTCATCGCCACGTACCTTCCTTACACCGTGCAGACGCACGTCCTGCCTTCGACCAGGAGGCAGTCGTACGCGGTGGCCGTGTTCATCCTCGTCCACGCCCACGTGAGCGTCGTCTTCCACACGGTGTCCACCTGGCTCACGGTTACCCTTGCCGTCTGGCGCTTCCTCGCCGTCTCCTTCCCAGCGTCCAGCAAGGAGTGGTGCAGTATGACTAGGGCCCGATGGGCCGTTGTCAGCGTGTATCTGACGTGCGCAGTGTGCTGCCTGCCGGTGTACCTGTCCTTCACCGTGCACAGGGCCGGTTCACTTGAGGATCCTTCGTACAAGGTGGACTTCAGTAACATCACACGCGCCAACGGGGCCTTCCTGCAGAACCTCAACTTCTGGACTTACTCCGTGCTCATGAAGCTCGTGCCGTGCGTGGCCCTGACGGGCCTGAGTCTCGGCCTCCTGCGAAGTCTTGTACGAGGCCAAGGCTCGCAAGAGACGTCTTCGAAGAGGGGCCAGTGGCAGCTCAGGAAGCAGCGAAGACGCACGCGACCGGACAACGCGCATGCTTCTGGCCGTCCTGCTCCTCTTTCTCGTCACCGAATTTCCGTCAGGCATCGCGGCCCTTCTGAGCGGCATTCTGGGAGACGACTTCTTTCTCCACGTCTACATGAACTTTGGCGAAGTGATGGACATCCTCGCGCTCATCAACAGTGCCGTCAACTTTGTGCTCTACTGCTCGATGAGCAGGCAGTTCCGCAAGGCGTTCGCAGCCCTGTTCACGCCTCGCATTGTGGCAAAGTGGTTCCCGCTGACGACCGAACAGGCAAACAGTACGTACGCCACTACGTGTGTTTAGGAGGACGCCACAAAACTTGAGAACCGATGTCTTGACCCAAAGCGCATCTCTGTGAGTGTTCTGTGCGTGGGACACACCAAGCGCACGCAGTCGGCCCTATAGCGCCGATTTCCAACGGTCAAGCACAGACAGCCATCTGTGCGTGCTCATATTGTAAGCCCAACGCGCATAACACGTATCTGCCCGGAAAAGTCAGCCAGGGTCAGTGCTGCCAAGCTTAGGGATTTTCCTCTGGATCTAGGGAGTTTCGTTATCGTTTAGGGACAAAGGGAAATGTGTCCAAATCTAAGGAGGGTTTTTAATGGGTTTCAGAGAGCTTTAGCCATACGTTTCTTTCCCTTTTTCCTCCTCGTGTCGGCCGTGTGCAGCGGGGAAAAAAGGCTTCTTTGGATATTGTCGGGGCCAGAGATAATCTCCAGTGGTAACAACAGCGGTTTTGGGGGGCTCCACAAGGCCAAAGTAACAACGTTTAATTATGTAAAAACGTTTGAACGAAGCACATTTAACCTTTCAATGGCCACCCAACTACAATAATCTATTCTTAAGCTAGTCCATAACGATAATCTATGTATTGACGCAAAATAACACACTTTTTGAAGATCTAGGAAAATCTAGGGAGTCTAACTGAAAATTTGGGGAAGAAACGATTGCGGAGGTTGGCTACACTGGCCGGGGTTCGGTACGCCGCTCATTTTTTCGATCACTCTTCATTCAACATGGCATAAAATATATTTTGTTTTAAAATAAGATCCAGAGGAGATCCACATAGAGGGGAGGTGGTGTGCCGGTTGTGGTAACTGCCCAGTGGCAGGTGTCAAGCACCATCTGTCTCATGATTCATAAATTTAATTTCCAAGCAACCGCGTGTGGTAATGCAAGCGCATGTTTCGCGATGGGCCATTCTCCGATACCCGGGAAATGTTTTTTTCTTGAGCATTTCTCTCTGGGAATTTGGGGAGAGAGATTTTCCTGTAGTTCTTGTGGTAGAACAGACTACAGTATTCTAGCTCATTACTCAAGAAACAAAGTAGTGTCGACATTCAGTGTGAGTGGCTATGCCTTCCGCGGGGTGAATGGAGCATTTTGAATGCTATAGCTAGCTACCAGCTGCAGGGCACGTTTACTGCTGAATCATTGTCGTTTTTTCCAAGATATTGCATGAAACCTCTCGCAAATGCCAGTCGGTTTCTTGGGGATCTGGGGAGAATTCTACGAGAAATTACACTCTAAGGAAAGGGTGTCACCTTACACCGTTTTGTCCCATATAATACACCCCAAAACTTGAGTGCGACCTACAGCGCACTACAGTCGAACAGACGGCCCCAAATTGTACGAGGGACTTGATAACGGTGCGATATAACATTAAATTGCTAAAGTACGTATCAAAGACCACAGAAAAAAAAACACTGAGGTTTTTTTAGTAGGGCCAAGAAAACCCAGATTCATATTTTTGTAGTCAGTAACACGTACATTAGATATTTTAATAAGTTGTACCGCACGGCTATCAAGCCCCTCGTGAAAGTTTGTGCCGTTTCGGGGTGTTTTATAAGGGAGAAAGGGTGTAAGAATACACCCTTTTTTGGGGGAGTGTAGCACCCCACAAAGGTTCGCTTCGAAAGCGGTGGTACGGGTAAGTCGATCAAAGGGGCGGTGCAACGATAATCAAATGGAATGTTTTTCACTTTACACGAGCTTACTGGCACTACTGGGACATAAGGTTACTCGCACGCAACGCCACTGGCCAAGAAACTCCTTTGTTGCGGTGTAATTTCAGAGACAAAGGCGATCATTATCATTCAATCTGTCCTTTGCAAAATTTGATGACGTTTGATGACGTAAAGTGTGGATCGCAGTACACCCACATGACGATATTTGAATGCTGTTCATAGATTGGACCCGAGCATTGCGTGGGCACTCAATTTTGGCTCGTGATAATTACTTGCTCGAGAAGCATTCGGGTTGTGGCCCGTGTCCAATCGCTGCAACGACGACAATAGCCGAGCCGAGCCATAACAATGTCTGGAACTCAGCCCGTGTCCTGTGCTTTGCCAACCCCAGCGCGTAGCTATGATCAACATTGGCGACATATAATCAGCTCCAGATCAGGCCGCTTGTTCTGGCTGCGAGTTGAGGGGGCGAACGCTGCTTGTTTTTCTTTAATTTTTTTACTGGGACTTGTATTGCGTGGGGTGATAAGCGAACGCGTGTTTCATAGGTCATAAACGTCAGGGATCCGTTCTAAGCGGTATTTGCGCAAAGTACAAAAATTGTTGAATCGCCCCTGTAAATGCATTCTTTTCTCTCAGAAGCCTTCATGCCGATCAATATTCGACGCCGTGAGTGTGAATCTTTCGGGAAAGTTTCACAAGGTCAACAGGCGCCAAGGTAAACACCGAAGCTATGCTTGCTGCACGCATCGTAAGTGGCGTCAAAGAAATGTATTCGTGTATCCGGTTTTTTCCACGCATTAATGTGTTAGTTGGGCACAAAAGTGACTTCGTGGAACCATCAGCAAACCAGCCCTTGGGTTGAAAGTAGCAGTGACACGAAGGTCGACAACTCCATGGCCGTCTCTGGAACGTGTTTCGGTGGTCGAGGGCGCCTGCCAGTTGCACGAGGTTCCGTCTGCAGCCTTCCTTTCACTACTATTGCAAACGTAGTACAGTCTGCAGCAGTGGTGCCACCCTTAGAGATTTTCCCCAAGATCTAGGGATTTCTGTCATCGTTTAGGGGCATAGAAAAGTTTGTTCAAATATAGGGATTGTTTTTAATGGGTTTCATAGGGCTTTAGAGACACGTCCCTTCCCTTTTTCCTCCTCGTGCCGGCCGAGTGCAGTGGGAGGGATTTTCCCTTAGATGAAGGGATTTTCGTTATCATTTAGGGACACAGGGAAATTTGTTCAAATCTAGGGATTATTTTGTAATCTGTTTCAGAGTGCTGTAGAGACACGTTCTTTCCCTTTTTCCTCCTCGTGGCGGCCGAGTGCAGCGGAAAAAGGCTTCTTTGTATATTGTCGGGGCCAAAGAAAATCTCCAATGATAACAGCGATTTTTGTTTTTTGGAGAGGGGGGGGTACACAAGGGCAAAGTAACAATGTTTAACTATGTAAAAAGGTATTAACGGCGCACATTTAACCTGTAAATGGCCACCCAACTACGGGAATCTATTCTTAAACTACTCAATAACGAGAAAACTCAATATTTACGCAAATAAACACTTTTCCTGGAGATCTAGGGAAATCTAGGGAATTTCCTGAAGAAAATTGGGGAAGAAACGATTGCGGAGGTTGGCCACACTGAGACGTTTCAGCTTTCTGGCTCGGCTACGCAAGATTGCATCCGCCATCTGCGGGTGCTACTACAATAAGTCAGGAATTGAGTCATCCGTGCTCTTGAATCGACCCCAGAGGACCGCATCCATGGCGTCGATTCATGATCGGTGTCCAAGCGTTGGGCAAGCACCATCGGTCAACACGGGCGGAAAGCAGAATCAAGCGGCGGGACTTTCACCGGCCATTCCTGAACTAACCACAAATCGGCGCTTTACAAGGTTTTGCTATGGATGCGGTCTAGATCCTCGAGCTAGATCCTGTTGGACCCGTCGAGATGGGCTCCCCCAACATCCCTTGCGTTCCCATTATGGCTTCTCTTTTGTCCTCAAGTTCGTTCAAAGAAGCTGCTTCTCCCTTAATGGCCCTCAGTGTTTCATGCAAGGAATCCTCGAAACCCTATTTCCGACAGGTGAAAGCCGCTAGCATTTGCGCAAGGTTTCAAAGACCTCATTTTACGAACGACGGTGATCGTGCACAAAAGTTACCTACAGGCTACAACACGTGGCCGGTTAGCTTCCACGACGATTGACCCGGTTTTATGTACAGGGTGTCCCAAGTAGCGGCCAGGCTCTTTAAATCGACCGCGAAATTCGGTTTCTCAGCCAATCGCGCTACGATTTTGTGCAACGTTGCCCACAGATGGTGCTTTTTTTTTGTAAAATTTGCAAAGAGCGAGTTTGCTTGAGGAAAAAGTAAATAGCAAAAAGGCTTAACTCCTATGGAAACCCAGCGAAGCCACCGGTCTTCAATTAATAGAGCGCCCAATTGTTTAAAGACCGGTGACTTCGCTAAGTTTCCATAGGAGTTAAGCCTTTTTCTTTTTTACTTTTTCTTCAGGTAAGTTCGCTCTTTGCAAATTTTATAGAAAAAAATGCACCACCTGTGGGCAGCGCTGCACAAAATTGTAGCGCGATAGGTTAAGAAACCGAATTTTGCGGTCGATTTAAAGAGCCTCGCCGCTATTTGGGACACCCGGTATAACAGAGTGCTAAGATGGCCGATCGAGATCTTCCACTGGCACCATTTATTGAGCGTGAAAAAAAAAAAAAAAAGAAGGAGAATCCCGATCTAGAAAAGCGTCGTCGGTTCTTCCAACCTTGGAGTCTTTTGTCGAGAAAATTTGTGCGCGCATTTTGATCGTATAGCTCCTTTACTGTTGCTGCAACGGAATGTTCCAAAAGTAGCGCCTAGCATACCATCTCCTGGAAAGGAAATGGTGAGCCAAGCAAGCCTTCTGGTTGGCGGTCATCTTCGGCGAACAGCCGAAAAAGTTGTACGCACAGGAGTCGTGATATTCGCCGGGCTTTACCGCAAATAAAGACCTTTTTTTTCAAAGAAGCAGCTACGCATGCGCGAAAACATACGGCTCGTGTTTGGTTGAAATCAAACGGTCTCCCTTCATATCTGGGCAAGAACCAAGCGACAGCTCCCTGAGCAAGACAGTCCATGCGGCTTCTGTTGTTTAGTCTACATCGAATAACCTTTCGATAAAATGAAAAATGAAGGACCTACCCACATACAATATATAACAAATAAATACATGCATTATAAGATTTAAAGCAAAAGTAAACGCTCGGCTAGAACGATAGGGTCAAAGCACAGACAGGGAGAAACAGAGATATACACACCGCTGACTATCAACTGGGTCTTTATACTTCTTCATCACTTTAACCCAAAGATTCACACCTAAAGTAATGCGAATAAACCACCCTAAATCCATACACTACACTACAAAATTAAAATAAATTAAATTAAATTGTTAAATTTGGTCACTAACACCTCCCCGATGCAATCCACAAACTACCGCCGACACATGTCCCTCTTATTCCCTTTCACGAGGCCGTGCCACATTGCAAAAACTACCTTTCTTTCCTGCTGACCGTGATGGAGGGCAAGCTCACGCAGTCATCAGCGCTTTCCTCAATGGCCAAGATTTAAAGTTCAAGAGAAACTATTACGACTTTTGTTATAAAAACGCAGTGTCTTATTTGGGCAAAAAACAAGACGCGACTATACACGACGAAATACACTCCTTTTGTTAGAAAATATCATCGGGCTGCCACAACTGTACAAGAGTAAGAAACCAAAATGAATGGTTGGGTAATCACGTATCACGTAAAATCAGCAAAAGAGCTAACTTACTTACCAAAAAAAAAAAGGCTTAACTCCTATGGAAACGCAGCGAAGCCACCGGTCTTCAAACAATAGGGCGCCCTATTGATTGAAGACCGGCGGCTTCGCTGGGTTTCCATAGGAGTTAAGCCTTTTTCTTTTTTTACGTTTTCCCCGGGTAAGTTCGCGTTTTGCAAATGTTATAGAAAAAATGCACCGCCTGTGGGAAATGCTTCACAAAATCGTAGCACGGTAGGTTAAGAAACCGAATTTTGCGGTTGATTTAAAGAGCCTGACCGCTACTTGAGGCACCCGGTATTCGTATCCGGCGGTTGCATCAGCTCGCAAGACGTGCTGATTTCAGAGCTCATCGACACCAAGTATACACCTTTCCAAAAAAGACTCGATCAGGGGCAGCAAACCGTTTTCGAGCCCAGTCACTGGGTTTGAGGCTAGGCTCTCACCGGCGTCCCTGCTAACCCTAACCGAGTGGAGCTGTGATTTCGATAGGCGCAGCCTGCGTAGGCGCAGTTTTAAACACTGCTGGCGGATAAATTCTCATCTTTTCCCGCTGTATTTTGTGTTTCATGGTGCATGCATTTTCCCGAGGTCATTGAGAAAGCATTGTACCACATTTGAAAGAAGAAAAAAAAAATCTATTTACTATTTTTGTTGGGTACGCGCGCGACAGAACGAATGCGACTTGAATGTATAGTTCTAGTTTTTGTGTTTTTTTACGATAAGTTTTGACGGCTCCGCGCGATTCGCCGATTGACAAACGACAAAGCGCTTAGCTGTCAAAAATAAATTACAACAGAAGAGAGCCGAAAGGCATGCATTTGTCACGCTCACAAATAACGTGTTTAGCGATGAACAGGACACAGACATACAATTTAGAAAGTGTTAACATTCGAACAATATATTGTACGTACCACACGATGCAGCGTTATCCGAAAAGAATTTATTTGAGAAAGATCTCAAATAACACAGTCACAGTCGACAACAGTCACATCTTGACGATCGGACGGAATCCAAGATGACTTCGTTTTGGGGCACGTTTCGTGGAGAGCTTCCTTTTTTCACAACAGCACCAAGTCAAAGGAACGAACGCGACTGACCCGTTTCCCACCCCAACCCGGACAACTATTTTTGGAGATGACTGAGGATTCTACGCGGATTATCTCTGGGAGGGGGAGAACAATGTTCGCAAAATCGCGTCGAGGGTCGTTCGACGTCCTTCACCTCCTTCGTTTCCCGTGAATGTCAAGCAGAAAAGCTTGAATGGCAGGCACTTACCAGCCTTATTTCGCACAATGGAAGATAACACAGAAAGGGTACGCAGCACGCATAAAAAAAATTAAGTGGAAACTTTCAAGAGGGGCGAGAAAACGTCGAATGCAAAACCGCAAAAACACAGGTAGAGAACCGCGCTGAGCGGGTCTTCACAGCTCCAAGAGAGTGGCAGAAAATTTCTAGCTGATAGAGGGCGCGCGAGTCGCACCAGCCGCATCAGCATCAGCAACATGGCGGCGGCCTAGGAGCGTTTTTGGAGAAGGTGTATACACCGACACGCGGGCTTGACGTCACGGAGCTGCGGCGGCGCTGCGATCGCGCCGGAGCCGGGGGGGTGTGGCAGGGTGTGGGCAAAAGGGCGCACGTTTCGCATGGGCGTCATAGCATTTCAGCATGCCGCGAAGCTGTGTTGCTGTTAATTGCACCGAAATGTACAAGAAAAGTAGCGGAGTGAGTTTCCACAAGTTCCCGGCAGACTCTGAAAGGCATAAAAGGTGGATAATATCCGTGGATCGAAAAGAATCGTCGCCTCGCGCGAACGACCGTTTGTGCGGCAAACACTTTCTTGAAGGCAAGTGCGGCTTCCATTTCAATCTCCGTCCCGAGGCTTGCTTATGTGCAGGGAAAGCGTTGCCTGATCAAGACCACCGGGATTTTGTTCCCATGGTGTTCGCGCACAAAGCATCGGCCAAGCGCTCGTCGGAGGCTCGCTACGCCCGTGCTACCCAGCAGAAGAGGATCGGCGACAGAACGGCAGTGTTGTAGGCGTTACCGGAAAAAGTAACGAAATACGTTACTCGTTACTTGCAAATAAAAGGTACGCGTTACCGAGCTATGTTGCCTAAAAATAAAAGGAACCCGTTACCGCTACCGATAAAAAGTAACGCACGTTACTTCTGCGTTACTTTTTTAAATTATGATTTAGCACATTTTACGGTTTTGACGATACAGGTCATATATCAAGAAACATTATGTTCGTGCAGAAACTGAACATAATTACTTTATCTCGTTTTACGGTTTCACCTAAATACTCACGAGAAAAAACGCAAAGAAAAACATGGCTTGACGCCTAAAACACGGAAAAAATTGAAGTGTAATTTCTTTAAGACTTGGGAAGGAGTAACGAGTAACGTAACTACGTTGCTTGAAATAGTAACGTAAGTACGTTACCCGTTACTGTGTCGAAAACGTAACGAGTAGGTTACTACGTTATTGAAAAAAGTAACGCGTTACCGGCAACGCCGTTACTTGTAACGTGTTACCGCCAAGACTGCAGAAAGGACAAAGCGTTACTGCTAGTCATGCCTTGTGGTCACGAGGGTAGGAAAAATATACCTTGACTTGAAGACGCTGTGTGTATTTAATCAATTAATGAATACACACACTTCCGCAGACCCACAGACTGCTGATCCCGCCGGCAGTGCGGAAACCGACTCGAAGTAATCGTAGGCCTCGAGAGACTTGTACGCCTGCACCGTGTCGGCCGTGAACTGGCTTGGCGAAAAAACTAAATAAACGACGACATGAGCCGTCGACTTCGGTGGCAGCAACTTTACGTCGGAAGTCCAGCAGGCCTTGTTTACGGCATACGGATCGTCGAAGGCAACGCCGTCACCGCACAGTTTGTTTCGATACCGCTGCCGTTCAGGCTCGGGCAGCGAGCTCAAATAGTCGGGCATAGGATACGACATACGTTATCAGGAAATACGACGCACAAATAAAGATACAAGCGTCCCTACAACGACAACAACGAGCGCACGCCATAGAACGCAATGGCGAAAAGACGGAGAGCCGGGCTGCTCTTGCCCACATAGCGACCGCGCATGCGCGGCCTTCCGGCGTGTTGGTAAACAGAGTCGCTCCGCGTGTCGGTCTATAAGGGCCATCGTGTCAGGGGCCAGAGACGCGGAGGTAGGGCGGCAGCACCGGACAAACCGAAGTGCATCTGAAATCGTTGCAGGTATCCTTGAGCGGTGTCATCTGTCACGCACAGCCCTCGTGTATCTAACTTCTGAAGAAAGCGTCACGTCCACGAACGCGCGCTGCATGCCCCACTGGGCTTGGAAACAAACGGGCGCGATGTTTTGTTTATATCTTTACCATAGAGACGCGCTTACAGCGCTGTCACAGCTACCGGTGCGCGCGCGTTCCATGCACGAGGGCTCATTCCGCTCTCGTGAGGCTGAGCTAGAGTCTCCCGAGCGCAGGAGAGGGTGAGCTAGAGGGAGAGGGTGAGCGCGGGAGAGGGTGAGCTAGCCCTCGTGCATGGAACGCGCGCGCACCGGTAGCTGTGACAGCGCTGCAAAGCGCGTCCTATGGTAAAGATATAAACAAATGTTTAGAGTGCGGTGAATGACTGCCTTCATAGCTCTGTGGTTAGCGCGTCTGCCTGCTGATCAAAGGGTCAACGGTTCGAATCCCAGCCGGCGCCGGTCTTTTTTATTTATTTATCGACCCGCGGCGTAAGAGGTTAGATAGATAGATATAGATAGATAGATAGATAGATACATAGACGAAAAGTGCGTGAAGTATCCAAAGAATGCTATTCGCATTAAAAAGACCGGCGCCGGCGGGATTCGAACCGTTGACCCTTTGATCAGCAGGCAGACGCGCTAACCACAGAGCTATGAAGGCAGTCATTCAAAGCACTCTAAAAACTTGTTTATATCTTTACCATCGCGCGCGTTCCATGCACGAGGGCTCATTCCGCTCTCGTGAGGCTTAGCACGAGAGCGGAATGAGCCCTCGTGCATGGAACGCGCGCGCACCGGTAGCTGTGACAGCGTTGTAAAGCGCGTCCTATGGTAAAGATATAAACAACCGTTTAGAGTACCGTTGGTTGAGACTAGCTGAGACGCCAGAAAGTCTGGTCGGTACCATTTTGAGTGTTTGTGCGTATGGCGCGTGCTTTGCTCGCCTTCCTAAGTGACACAAACGCACGTGCTGGGCTGCGGAGATCGTGCGCAGGGCTGTGAAAGTGTCAACAAATTTAGAATCGCCTCAAGAGTGGGCTGGCGTATCTAGAGTGTGCCGGCCACCTGACGAACGCGCATAACTCCGCACCGTTTGATGCTATTCGCATTAACGTAGATAATCATTCCCAAAGGATGGGTTCTGCTGATTTTTTCGTCTCCCATAACGTCGCCCCGCGTCTCGAAAATACGCAAGCAGCACGAAATTGGGCCAAGCATTGGCCAACTGCCAATGCTTTCCGTTGACCGTTGGCCGTTGGCCAGTGGCCGTTGGCCATTAGCCATTGGCCATTGGCCGTTGGCTGTTGGTGCATTGGCCATTGGCCAAGGAGTGGCCATTCATCGGCCAATGCTTATTATGGACACTAAAGAGTGGCCATTCATCGGCCAATGCTTGGCCGATGGCAGAAGGCCAGCGGCCAATCGCCAATGGCCAGAGAAGGGCCGGTCATCAGCCTATGGTTGGCCACTGTCTTGCCACTGGCCAAAGGACCATTTCCAGCCATTGGCCTATGATTGGCCAAATCTGTGTTGCTTGGGTATCTAGCTCGGTTCCTCGGTTTGATCCGAGCGGCATGACATGGATCCACCACCCGGCACCGCCGTCAGCGGCGGTTGCTATGGATACCGCGCAGAGCGTCGCGGTGCCGGTCGCTTTTTCCTCACATGTGTGTCCCTCGTTCACACAGCCCTTTACGGTGCGAAAGCTTGATGTCGGCTTAGGCCTAGTGCTTCAAATTGAGCAAGGTCTGGCATGCGACGTTCGAGACACCATTGTGATGTAACATAAAAAGAAAGCGCTGTTGTCTGATTTACACGGCTAGAAATGTCCAAAAAGATCTGCTGCGCATGCGTCAGCCCCCCCCCCCCCCCCCATTGTCAATGAAAGTGCGTGCGGCCGCTCTTAGGCCTATACATTGGCCGGAAACAAAGACTGCGCTGGATTATTACTCGCCAACAACCTGTATCGCCAAAGTCTGCCAAAATTAATTTGACGGGAAGTTGATAGTTTTGATTTCGGTTGGACAAGCGTGTGTTCTCGCGGAAAAAAGAAGCTTGAACAGCAAGTTGTACAGCTCACCACGGCAGCCGAAAGAGCGCTACGGGAGCTCATTTTAACACGGGTACTTCGACTTTGCAGACTTCTTCTGACAAGTGTTGCATTCATAATAAAACCTCTTTTTTGCAAAGATTTTTTTTTTTTAGATGTGCAATCCTCTTCTTTAGGAATCATGGTTCCAGAGCTTCTGGTATGAAAACACATGTTCCCGCTTCATGGATTCAGGAGCGCGACCAGGCTTTCAAGCTGTGCCAGCGCTCGTGGTGTGCGCGCGCACGTTTTCTGCCCCCACAAAGAAAAACCTCGAACCGGTAGTCTCGTAAAAGTACACCATCTTCCCGAGGGGAACCATGGGGTGATGCGGAGCATCGCGAATCGTAATTAATTTATTCCCTTCTTGACTGATTTCTTTGGCCGGCCGGATTTGGGCTGCGGCGGATGAGAGCGGCCGAGAAACGCTAGCAGACGACAGCCGCAGAGTTGCGGGGAAAGCCCACCCCACTGGAAAGCCCTGGCGTGGCGCTGCGACCCGCGCGCCCAAAACTATCCTCCTTTCACTCCTCCGGGGGAACGCGCGCAGCGCGCTACTTGAAGGAGAGGAGACTAGAGGAGGAGAGTTGCGCATGCGCGCGGTGTGAGTGGAAGCGAACGCACGCGAAGTGCACGCAGCTGGTAGAGAGAGAGAGCGGAGAGAGTAACGGGCAGCTGTTGGAGAGAGCGAAGGAGGAGAGTTGCGCGTGCGTAGTGTGAGTGCGGACTACGACGCCGACGCCGACGCCGCGCGACGTAGACCTGAGCAAGAGATGCTCCTCATCTAAAAGGTGGATAGTGCGATGCGCTACAGTCCACATAATCTTAATACCCTTGCTGAGTGTGCTTGTCTTGCGAATAGCGTTCCAACAGGCGCACTCTTCAGGAGACGCATGCCTTAGTGCGGCCCGTAGTCTGAAAGCAGAACGGCGGCGGAGCCACCATCCTTAAGGCACATGCCTTCTCTACATAAGCGTACATGTGTCGTTCAGTAGCTTCGAGACGTTGCAAACGGTGCTGGATGCACTACCCTCAAAATTCGACACCTACTGAGCACTCAGTGTTTGTAGGGTCAGAAAGAATAAGTTTAAGTGCCGCATTTGAAGTTCTCGCGCGGTCCTCGCTAGTGCAGTGAGTCAACTTATTGCGGTCTCCTGCGACTCGACTGTTGGAGCGGACGTCAAACTGATCCCGTTGCTTGACGGAGCGAGGCGATGGCTGGCAGCGATCGAGTGAGCTGGCGCGGGTATTGGACAGATTATCTCCGCCCTCGGCTTCCCGCTCGAGCCCTGCCGAGTTGTCCGAGGGAGGATACATTCTGGGAAGTGACATCTGGCCGAACTCCGATTTCCAGGTATGTCAAGTAGGTGGCCGTAGTGCGTTCGCAATTGCTTCTTTAAGACATGTTTACCATTGCCATCTTTTGTGCTGCCTTGTCCAATGCCGCTGCATGGGTTTCGAAGTTTTCTCGATTTTGGCCGTCATCTAGAGTCCGAGAAGAAGGTATGAGTAGTGCGGAGATTTCTTAATACGCCAATAGGCTCTGTATGCGCGTCAAGGCCACTGCTTCTGCGTTCGGCTCTTTTCACGTGGGTATGCCTACATCTTCGCAGGAGCCTTCGCCCATAAAATTGTTCTTTGTCGTGTTAGACCGTGCACAAGCCGCTTTCTCCTCCTTAGTAACTGTTGCATCGGTATAGATGACCTGGGTGTTGTCGTAGCGCTGCTCGCGTGTGGTCAGCTATCTTATCGTCAGCCATGAACAACAGTTTTGACGGTGCGATACTAAGTTGGTGAACGCTCCCGTCAGCATGCGCTTAGCGCGAGGTCAGCGCTATGCTTGTAGCGCTCCGCTGCATGCTTGAACAGGCCGTTAAAGGGACGCTCAACCAAACATTTCAGTGTTTAGAATAAGTGGAGCGCAATCTTTCCACGAACCAGCAGCCGCCGGTGTGCGCGAGCGCTCGCAACGAAATGGACGTCATAGCCCTCCATTCACACTTTAGTTGACAGTGAAATATGTGGGCTCCGGGAGAAAAGGAGAATAAAGACAGGCTTTTCATCTCCACAGTGGGGTCTGGTGAAAACGTTCAGCCTTTCCACTCTGTTGAAGACGGAAGACCAGCGGAGCTGTACAATGGAAAGTAATGACCGGCCGCAAGTCGGCAAGCTAGAGTGGAAAGGCTGCCCCCATCTATGAGCGACGGCGGCAACCAGATGCGCGGCTTGCCGCCGTCGCTCATAGATGGCGGTAGGTGTCCAGAGTTCGGTGTCTTCATTTTTTTGCGGGGGACACGATCCTGGGGAAACTAGCCCTTAACAGCTCCGCTGTAAAAAGGTAAGCGATTCATCGGTCGAAGAAGCACCTGGCTTTCACTTGTGGAGATGAAAAACACGTTTTTATTCTCCTTTGGCCTAAAGCCCATAACATTTCACTGTCATCTTAAGCGCGAGTGGAGGACTATGACGTCAAATTTTGTTGCGTGTGCTCGCGCACACCGGCGGCTTGCTGGCTCCTGGAAAGATCGTGCGCCACTTGTTATGGACACTAAAATGTTTGGCTTAATATCACTTTAAAGGTTGGTTCACACATCTGCGTTGGTTGCGTTGGTATGTAACCCAAACGACCGTAACGGCAAAATTCACCGGGGCAAGTGTTCACCGTAGACAGCATGGCAAGCGATGCAAGGGGCAGCTTAGCGAAGCAATTCATGAGTCGCTGTTTTTTGCGGTGTTTTGGTCATTATGTTCGTTTCGGTTGCATGCGAAGGGCAACCGGCCGTTGCAAACGTGGGAACCAGAACCAGTTTTAATTATGTATTCACACGACGGAGATTTTTTCCACAGAAAAAAGCCAAGCGTCATCGCGCTTCGAGGTCACGCGCGTCACATCAGGGATGCTTGCTACTGGCGACTCCAGCGAAACCGACGCCGCGTAGCGGCAACGCCGAAAGCTCAGGAGAGGACGTCGTTTCTACTCTGTCGTCCGCTATCGCTGCTTGGTTCCCGTCAAGGAGGGTATAAAGATTTGGACCAAGGAGGATATAAAGCATCTTTATATCCTCCTTGGTTCCCGTAGGCAGCATAGAAACAAACATCGTTTCCAGTAAGTATTATTCTTTGGATACTTCACGCACTTTTCGTCTATGTATCTATCTATCTATCTATCTATATATCTATCTGGCTATCTAACCTCTTACGCCGCGGGTCGATAAATAAATAAAAAAGACCGGCGCCGGCGGGATTCGAACCGTTGACCCTTTGATCAGCAGGCAGACGCGCTAACCACAGAGCTATGAAGGCAGTTTTTTTTTTTTTTCTTTATTGCATGGTAGTTACAGCAACATTCATGTCATTCTAACGGCACTGTACAGTTCTTTTGCACAGCGTATTAAAAATCACGCATTTCGAGGAGTGATTTTAAAATACTAGTCCACTCCGGTTCAGGATCACAGTTCAAATACACACTCTGTACTTGTTTTACAAGGTTGAAGAAATATATCCGCACTTCTTTTGCGTCGAGGTCAGCATGTCGAACAGCCATACGTGATCTCCAAATGCTGCACAAAGCTAACAACATAATCATGTCATAAGGAACTTCATTATCATTATCCACACTAAGGAAACGTATCCCTGTTGGGGTTACAGGTAGTTCTTTCTTTAAAGTGCGTTGGAGGACATCCCAGAAAAATACCGCGTCCCAACAAAAAATAAACACATGTTCAATAGTCTCAGGTTTTTTACATAGAAGGCAATTTACCGACCATGGCACATAAATCCCTCGTTCTTTAAGCCAAACCTTAACTGGCAAGGTATTCGTGTGTAATTTATAAAAGAAAGTCTTAACAGCCGCGGGAACACACATCCTTTTTACACGTCTAAGCACATCGCGACCACGTTGGGACACACCTCGATACAAGGGCATGGGGAAAACACTCACAACTAAATCGCGATAGAGCGCTTTTTTACTGACATCACAAAGGTAATTCAAAGAAAAACGTGCTGTCAAAAACCCCATCGTGTCAACAACCTCTTTCAAAAACCCAGTGATTCTTGTTGGCTCGCCGCCATGAGAAGCGAAGTTGTCTTGGTGTAGCAAACTTAAACACCAGGAAACCAGGCAAAGAACGCCTTACTTGCTTTCCCTGCGCCGTCGTTCCTCTTTAGGCTCGTTGGGCGCGGGCTGGTAACGGCCCTTCTTCGTGCGTTCCATCCAGGGGTGTAGTTGGCGTGCTCCGTTTCCTGCTGTCGTATCGTCATCGAAGGCTCGCTTAGTCGACTCGCTGGTGTCGTCCATATCTGAAGGTCCGTCGGGGCTTGCGTCGTTCGATTCCTTGTCTGCTCCGGCATCAGAGGGCTTCACGTCGGCACCGCTGGGAGGTGCGCCTTCCGGTTGACCTCCGTTCTCTCTGGCTGCCTCCAAGGAACTGTTTCCCTCACTCTTGCGTTCTTTGGCAGGGGTTGAGGCTTCTGGCGCCAAGCCCTGGATAGTACGCTCCGCTTCCTCGGCATCCATGGCGTGGTCATTGGTTTCGGCTGTCCCGGCCCCGCTGGCCACCCTGGCGTAGGACCTGACACACTCGGTGCCTTCATGCCCGAAGCGAAAACACTCCGAGCACCTCGGCGCCCTGCATTCTCGTCGGATATGACCTGTGCGCTTACAGCGTAAGCACAAGGGCGCCCGTCCAGGGATCACAACAAGTACGTTACCACCTTGGATCCGAAGCTGGTGTGGCATGGTATCGGCCGTGCCGCCTTCGTTCAGTGTCATCCGCGCACACCTGGTCGTTGATTCGATCCCTTGGAAGCCTTCGACATTCCACTTCTCCCGGCTCACTTCCAGGACCTTGCCATACGGCTCCAACTCCTTACGCACAACGTCGTCCGGCACATCATACGGGATCCAGTGGAGACGAAGCCGTACCTCCGTGATGCTGGGATCCACGACGAGGCACCGAAGACCCTTCACCCGCAGTTCTTTGGCGTCCACGAGTCGTTTCTTTGCTTCTGCCGTTCGGAGGGTAGCCATCCAAACATGATTCATTTGGTACGCACCAAGTGCTGCGATGTCGCCCAGTACGCCGCACCTGGCCATCTCTTGTCGAAAATCCTGGATACGGTAGGGGCGTCCTTTCAAATCGCAATGCAGAAGCACCGATGTTTCACACGTAATTCCTGTAGGCATCTGAGGTAAGACAATTTTATAGTCATCGTTCGTCGATTCACCGGAGTGATTAGAACCGCGGCCAGCAAGGGCCGTTGTAGACGCTTCCACGGAGCTCATGTTTCGAACGTCTTGCACGTTCGGCACCAGCTATCGCAGCTCCCAGCTA
This sequence comes from Ixodes ricinus, assembly GCA_037355805.1. Lineage (NCBI taxonomy): Eukaryota > Metazoa > Arthropoda > Arachnida > Ixodida > Ixodidae > Ixodes > Ixodes ricinus. The sequence goes on along the minus strand of JAZHYW010060788.1, from coordinate 26,112 downwards.
TGAAGGCAGTCATTCAAGGCACTCTAAACACCTGTTTATATCTTTACCATCGCGCGCGTTCCATGCACGAGGGCTCATTCCGCTCTCGTGAGGCTTAGCACTGCCCCTAGCTCACCCTCTCCCGCGCTCGGGAGAGGGTGATGTAGCGGCCGTGCTCACCCTCACGAGAGCGGAATGAGCCCTCGTGCATGGAACCGCGCGCACCGGTAGCTGTGACAGCGCTGTAAGGCGCGTCCTATGGTAAAGATATAAACAACCGTTTAGAGTACCGTTGGTTGAGACTAGCTGAGACGCCAGAAAGTCTGGTCGGTACCATTTTGAGTGTTTGTGCGTATGGCGCGTGCTTTGCTCGCCTTCCTAAGTGACACAAACGCACGTGCTGGGCTGCGGAGATCGTGCGCAGGGCTGTGAAAGTGTCAACAAATTTAGAATCGCCTCAAGAGTGGGCTGGCGTATCTAGAGTGTGCCGGCCACCTGACGAACGCGCATAACTCCGCACCGTTTGATGCTATTCGCTTTATGCTTCCGCCGTTTCATTCCAACGCACTGACAAGATGAAGGATTTCTAGCGTCGAAAAAATCACTTTGCTTTCATATGTAACACCGATTTTACGCTGCGGTGAAAGAAATGTATGGTGGTCCGCGTGCTGAACGACGAAATCGGCCTCCCTTTCGTCCGCCATTTTGTCTCAACAGCGCGCCCCCTATAGTTCGCTGAAGTCGCGGATACCAACGTTGCGGATACTCCGTTTTACCTTAGCAGGGATTCACATGCCATGCAAAATAGTTTTTGGTAGTGTGTCCCTAAGGGAAGCAAGAAGAAGTAAATGAGGAAGTTACTTTAAGTCACGTGGCTGTGCAATTTGTCTATCACAGTGTCGTGCAAAATACTCAAGTATTTAAGATAACATACTATATACCCGTTTGAAACTGTTTTAGAGCAGTATTTAACCATTTTCTTGAACCACCTGAGACTGGGTAGAGAACTAGAACCAAACGTGGAAGGAGCAGGAACAAAAGACAGAAGGCGTCGTCTCAAACTCAGCTGAAAGTTTATTTAGTAACACTTCCATATATGCCAAAACCTCAAATGTCGCCAACAAATCACCGCATTCAAAAATATTAAACTTCAGGTCCAAAGCCCATCAAAAGACATGACCTATTTCCGGGTTTGTCATCGTCCTAGTACAGGAAAACACTCTTGCCTTATAACGGGCAGTGAGAGCTTCTACAGACACAAAGAACCCCACACCACTTTTCGAACCCTGACCGAACCTGCTGAACAAACGACCGATAAACACACTTGCTTAAAATATATATACACCAACTCATGTTTACAAACAAACCGGAGCGCCCCTAGCGGACGCCACCGGCGCCGCGCATGCGCCATGGGGGTGTGGGCAAGAAGGTCGCCGTCGCCCACAAACAAAACCATTGGAATGCGATGTTGTCGGCGTCGGTCTGAGTCCCCCTGCCCTTTTTCGCGTTCGAATTGTTGATTCTACGTCTTCCTGGCGATGTCTGACTATCTTGAGCGGCGTCAGCGAAATTACCGAGGCTCGTTACACCGCAAAACTTTGCGTGAATAATGTGACATGTGGCGATTCATTCCGCGTGGGCGCCGCAGTATGTACGCTAAAGCCTGATTCGCATGATGAGATCTCGCTCGCAATTTTCAGTCGCGACGCCGCTCGGGCTGCAAAAGCGTGAACCGTAGCTGAGATGGTCGACGTCGATACTGAAAATCGCAAGCAGAATAGGACCAAGTGAATTAGGCATAACAAGTCGGTGATGGTCACTGGTAACAATGATCAACATCTCCTTGTATCTACTGTTTACATCGAGCCTGCTTACCAACCTTTAAATTCAAGTCTTTTGAGGCCTGCACTTACTTCTTATCGCAAGCACCGGGCCAATATTTGGTCGACGGGCCGGCGTCGTCTAAGAGAGCAGACGACAAGCAGAAATGTTTGAAAGAGCAGACGACAGTTCGAACGATCAGGCGGCCGTTTGAACTTGAAGACGCACTGAACGTAGTCCGCAGGTGGTCGGTACAACTTGACGGTTTTCTGGCGTTCATGTTGGAACAAAACAAATAAATCTGATGACCACAAGTATCCGTGAATTCAACCCAAAGTGCTTTCCGCCCAAGCAATCGTTGTCCGACGGCGTCTGCTTTTCCCTTTTCACGGCACATATCCAGATTCTCGGACGAACCGAGCACGTGAAAACTGACCTTCAAACCTTTCTCGACACTTTTGGTATGGCCCCAGTCGCGGCGTTTTGACGAGAAGGCAGGTTTTTGTCTGGTTCATTTCAAAACAACGCAGGAATACACGTCTGCAGCATGGGTACTTCTGCCCACAGCCCCAGACCGGAAGTGCGACCGACGCGCCACCACCGCGCCGTGACGTAACAGAGATGAGTTCGTGTATATAGACCTTTGTCCGGAAGTGCTCTTTTTAGCCTCGACCGCAAGGAGCAAAAGCGAACAATAATCTCGAACCCAGACGCTCACGGGGAGGGGGGCTGCGTCGGCCTGCGCCGCTGCTTCCCGCCGCGGGCTTCTTTCGCTGGTGTGCCGACTGCCGTTTCGCCGGCATCGGTCCTGTTTACCGCGGTATGTGAGTATAGTGCCCCTAATGTGAGAGCCGTTTGTCCATACGCCACTTTGCCGCTGTTGGTTTCCATCTAGCCGAGCCAGAAAACATCTCGCGACGAGTTGACCGCGCCGCGAGTGACGAAGAAAAAGCAAACATGGCGACGGTTTGTACGATTGCTTTGGTGGCTCCGGTGTTGCGTGTCTTGAACGTCCTCGTGAGAAGATTCCCCTGCCCTTCGAAGTTATTGCAAGCACCACGAGTGGCACGAAAGATGTGGAATCATCGTCTCAACTACAAATAAGCAGGCCTTCACGAGCAACGACGATGCTGAGCAGGCGCCCGGCACCGTTTTGCCGTCAGATGTTCTACAACGCCGAGGTATCTTCATTTATCATTTGGAATGGCTTCAAGAGTGGGAAATTAATCTATTTCGCGGATTGTTCACGCCGAGGCGAGTGCCCTCCGTTGCAGTGCCGTTGTCGCGCAAAAGTGCAGAGAAAACCGGGTGGCGATGGCGGCGGTGCTCTTTGATCGCTTTGATCTTGCGCCGTCGGGTTCATGGAGTCCGGAGTAAACATATACGCACGTGCGTCTGCTGGATCGGTGTTTTGGACTGCCTCAAAACTCTTTCTCACGCGCATTTTCCTTGTGAAGCTAATTACACCTCGTCGTCGACTGCGCTCATTTGACTACGACGCACGAGCCTGCGTGATGTGAATTTCACTGCCTATGATCTTTGGTGTGCTGTAACGAGGGCTAATAAAATATCACCGCGAACTTCTGAACAAACGAGTCGAAGTTTCGTCTGTTATCATAACTGATCGCCTGTCACAATATTAAGCAGTAGCGTTACTAAACTCCGCCCCCACGGGCGCCCTGCTTCGTTGCCCGATAGTAAGTGTCTCCTGGTACCTCGTAGAATTCCAGCTCCCACTTCAAGTAAGTACCATCCTTTAGAACTGGCAATTAATAGTTTCGAACCCAGACGCTCGCAGCGTGTGTGTGTGTGTGGAAGGGGGGGAGGGGGGGCAATAGACTGCGACCCCTCCCAGTACTAGCACGTTGCCGGTGTCGGTCTTGTTTACCGCCGTCTAATGTATCAGAGCAATTCGTCCGGACGGCACTGTGCCGTTGTTGGTTGTACGAACAACCAGAGGAAACGCAGGGTTCTTTTGGACAACCACTGCCCGTCACGCAATTGCCTAAGAAGCTAGTGCGGATGCGACGTCTACGGCTTCCACAAGTTTCCGTCCCATGCAGCTTCTCGGCAAGAATGGACAGCCGCACTCAGAAGAAAAAACTTCACCCCGATCAAGAACTCCAGAGTGAGTGCCAGTGTAGCGACAGTTTTTTTTTATGCGTACTTTTGGCGTGCGTGATGGATACAACAGAGGTGGTCACTTCTCCGTGATCAGTCGGCAGGTCGTTTACGTCATGTACAGTACATACGCTAGCTACGAATGGTACCTTTGTTTCGGTTTCGGTTTCGGTCACTTATTTTCGGTCACTTATTTCGGATCGGCAGAGCCGCGCTGCCGCAGAAAGGCAAGTAGATCGCGAAAATCGGTCTCAAACGTGCCACGAATGTAATGTCGTATACAAGAAGCCAACAATCAAGCATTTGAGAGCTACAAGAAAGCAGTAGCGAAATATTTACTACGCAATGAACCCGGACTGAAACACGGATGTCAAGGGTCAGCAGACACCGAGAACATCTAAGACAAGAAAGGTTTTCCATTGTTTTCTTGATGGAGATGGGTTCTCGAATGTTCACGACATCTTCCCTGTTGAAGAACGGGCCGCGGAGGCTTCTGGTGAAGACATCTTTCACGATGTGTCGGTGCGTTCGGACAGCCTGCCGCATCCAGCTCCCCAAAGCAACGCCGCCAACGCAGCCCCCCCCCCCCTTCCTGCCTGCCACTTCTTTCCGCGTGGTGGCGCGAGCGTAGATAAACATGGCGGCGCCCTGAAATTGGCGCGGACACTGGTCTATAAAAGGTGTCACAAAAAAAAATTACTTATTTCAATATTTTAGGACTGATTAAGGAAAACCTGTAAACTTATGGTATGGCTCTATCAGGGTGCAGCGTATCTCATTGCCGCCTACTGGATTTTCTACATCCAGTATGCGAAGAAGGCACATAGATGCTGACTTTCATTGAGCATGGTTTTGGGGACTGCTACATGAAGCTGCGGGTGAAGGTACTGGAATTGGTCAATTTCTACAGAGTGATCGAGGCTTGTGTACCACAGTTAACTTAGCGTACCCTACACTGTAATAAATACCCCTGTCAGACGGGCATTTAAATTGCCTTCAGAATGAACTCCTTCAAAGAATCTATGAATCAGCTCACAATCTCGGCTCTGCCTGTGCCCTTCAGTGTTCGCATGTTCGCAGATATTTTAAGGAGTTTGCTCTGAAGGCCATTTAAATGACCGTCTGACAGGGTATAAGTCAGTTTGTGCCCAAGGCAACATGAGCTCTTGCCACACGACGTGTACAAGAAATGTACATAATGTGTGAAATAAATTTATTTCGTGCATGATGCTACCTGCTTATGCCTTTCCCTTCACACTTCCTGACTTTGAAGAAACCCTTAAAGGCAGCAAGAAAATACTCTCAGAAATCACCATTAAAACCTCTAGGTGGATGCGAAGGAATACTCCCGTAGGTACACATAACTCCCAGGAGGATGTGAAAGAAGACTCCCGTGGGCCCACGTAGTAACTCCCAAATGGATGTGAAAGAATAGTCCCATAAATGCACGTAAAAACTCCCATATAGATGTGAAAGAATGGTCCCACAAGTGCACATAAAAACTCCCATATGAATGTGAAAAAATAGTCTCATAAATGCACGTAAAAACTTCCAAATGGATGTGAAAAGAATACTCCCATAAATGCACGTAAAAACTCCCATATGAATGTGAAAAAATAGTCTCATAAATGCACGTAAAAACTCCCAAATGGATGTGAAAGAATACTCCCATAAATGCACGTCAAAAACTCGCATATGGATGTGAAAGAATAGTACCACAAGTGCACATAAAAACTCCCATATGGATGTAGAAAATATTCCCATAAATGCACGTAAAAACTCCCAAATCGATGTGAAAAAATAGTCCAATAAATGCACGTAAAAACTCCCATATGGATGTGAAAGAATACTACCGTGGGTCCACGCACGGACTCCCAGGTGGATGTAAAGGAATATTCCCGTGAGTCCACGTAAAAACTCCCATAAGGATGTGAAAGAATACTCCCATGGGCCCACCTAGGAACACTTTGTTCGAAGTAAATAAATACTCCCATTGATCCACGAACAGACTCCCGTACTGATGGGAGTTCTGTACTTACCCCCTTGCACCCCCAAAAAACTCTGGCCTGCATGGGAGTCAACTCCGAACTCCCAACCCGCAGAGTAGAGAAAAAAACTCCCAGATGGGAATGCGCTACAGGACAAGCGTTATGCTCCCACCTGGGTATATTTTCGTTTAGTGTGTAGAGCTGTCACCGGGTCCTCAAAGATGAGGCTACCGTTCACGCCGGGTTTCAAGTATCTGCTTCGTCGAACAACTTCAATCAAGCACGAAATATCACCCACAGTACAGTGTACTAGATCCACGGCTATATTATGGAAGCCTGCCGCCATTGCACAGTCCGCCATATTACTATGATGGCTAGAGATAATAAAACTCTACCAAAAGATGGCCGACCGTGGCCGCATTCCTGTCCATAGGCGGAGCTGGTCAAACGCTATCCAGCAAGTAGACATAGAGATGAGTGGGTTGAATTCACTTTGGATGAGAGCGCGTCGGTGCGCGAGGCAGTCTGGGATAGGGTTCTCTTTCCGGCGTCACATATGACGTCATGCCGGGTCCTGCCCTATTTAAGCGTCCTTGGCATCGTCGAACGCTCATTCTTTGCCCAAAGGTAACGCTAGAGGTCACAACCAGATGCCAAAGTTTCAGCCCGATCCGATAACTTCATCAAAAGTTATAAGTGATTTTCTGAACATTTTCAATTGGAAAATGGAGCCCATTTTTGCCCGTTTTCGGTTTCTGGTGCCATAGAGCCCCATGTATTCGAAAACTCCGTCGGTCGCCATTTTATCACCTATAACTTTTGAATAAGTTATCGGATAAGGCTGAAACTTTGGCATCTGGTTGTGACCTCTAGCGCTACCTTTGGGCGGATAATGAGCGTTCGGCGATGCCTAGTTCATTTTTCCGGTAAAAAAGACCGTGTAGCTTTTCTTTCCTGACACCATATATATATATATATATATATATATATATATATATATATATATATATTATATATATATGGTGACCCAGGTCACCGACGTACGAACGCCAAGCACACCCCGCTACTGGACTCGCCCGCCGTAGACCCTGGCAAGTTTCTTGGCCTTATTTTCTTACAGAAAGGGAGCTACGCTTTGTAATTTTACAAAGAAAAAAACAACCTGTGAAATACACCTTTGACGAAAAGTTTCGATTGCTGCGTGCAGCCGTCGATTTTTACGGTCTATTTTAGATCGAGCCATGTGACTTAGGCCACCCTATATTTTTGTCTAGACAAAAAAATTATATATAGCACTTAGCTTTAAACTGAGCTAGCTGTTAATAATACGGCTAGCTAATCCACTAGTGTGTTAACCTCATGACGACGTAACGCCATATGGTTCCCAAGGCCACCACACGCGGCTGCAGGTCGAGAAATAGTCTGTTTTGTTATTGCACGGTAGAATCGCGGTATTGTGAAAAAATGGATGTGTTTTCCTTTTTTTACTCGTTCTAATATAAACGAAAGTGCTTTAGATTGGTATAAAATTCTTGCAACGGCCCTTGAAAGTGCAATAGAAGGCCGTTCCCGTGAAACTGTGTCCCGGTGCGAACGGTTGTGTGCGAACGGTGCCAAGGATCGGAGTTACACTCTCAGAGGAAAAGGTGTATTCTTACACCCTTTAGTCTGTTACCTTTGCCCATATATTACAGCCCAAAACTTCAGTTCAACATACGGTGCACTGACGTCAATCTGGCAGTACTAACTTTCAAGAGAGGCTTGACAGCCGTGTGCTACAACTTAAACTAGCTAATGCACGTGTTACTGACTACAAAAAACAAACAATCGGGGCTTTCTCGGCCCTACTGCAAAACCTCGAGTGTTTTCTTTCTGTGGTCTTTGATACGTGTTCTTCAGCTCTATTAATAGGTTATATCGCACTGTTATCAAGCCCCTCGTAAAATATTGGGCAGTCTGTTCGAGTATAGTGTGCTGTGCATCGAAATGAAGTCTTGGGATGCATTATATGGGACAGAAAGGGTGTAAGACGACACCCTTTTTTTGGAGTGTAGGATCGCAGGCTGGTAGCCCGAGTTTATACAGTCCCGTAAAATGCCCCTGAAACCGGGGTGTTACACTTATGTCGTGAGAGTGCTTGCCCGCTCGGAATATGGTGTTTTGCGGGCATTTAATTCCCGTCTAGTACGCACCATGTTTCTTTTTTTTCATTTTGTACTCTCCGAGCTCTTTAACTTTGTTGTTTCATCGACTGAATCCGCATCATGTCCATATTTTTATAAAAGTAATGAGCAATTCAAGAAGTTGGTTTAAAATGTTTGTGATGCAATTACATTACAAAAAATTGGGTTGTGGGGATGTTTAAACAGCATGTAGTTGGTCAGCCATTTTAAAGTTGCGACGAGTCACTCGCTGTAGATGAGCAATTTAGCCAGTGCGGTACAACCGCTAGCCTGGGGTCTTTAACGTGCACCACGCAGTGATACGACCGCACGCCGGTACGATGCTCATCCAGATCGAAACGGGCAGAAACTGACATGCAAATGTAATGTGGCAATCACACAATTAGTTTGTTTTTCGGCACGTCCCGTTTCACTTTTTCTCTGCGTTTTAAAGGTATCATCATTTGATTTTTTCTTTATTGTCTTCTTTAACGCCATCTTGTCTATCAAAGGTGTTGACGAGGGGTTTCGCGAACTTTCGTCGAACCGGATGTTTAGGTTGTAAGTTTCGGGGTTCGAATTTTCGAACTTTTAACCATATTCGACCGGTTCGACTTTGTGGACAGTGTGGCCAGACCTTGATACAAGCATGTCTAGGTTTGGAAAATAGTTCTTATGCAAAGGGTGTTAATTTGATGAACAAGTGGAATTAAAAGAAACTAATTCTAATCACTGAAGAAGTTAATAACTTAATTTCTTTGTACTGTATTAAGTGAAATAACCAATCAGTGCTGCCCTTAATTCATCTCTTAGCCATCATCATTCAATCCGAAGCCAACTGGCCAGCCTGTCGCGCATGCGCATAGCAATCGAACCTGAGTCGAGCCTTTGTCGAACTTTTCGCAAGAAGTTCGAAAAGGTCGAAACCTGGTCGAACTCGATCACGAAGCGCGCGATTGGCTCTGAGTCCTCGCCTAACAGTGACGTCAGTGCTCGTCATCAACACGAGCCGAGCCGAGTTGACACCGAACGCTGACGTCACCCCTCGTGTCCAATACATGCTCAGAGTATGTGCGCGAGCAACGGCGGACAGTCGTTGGCGCGGACTTTTGAAAAGGATCTATGCGAAGCGCAAGTTCGTCTGCTTCTTCTGCAGGTGTTGTGGTGACGTCAGACGACGCCGAGGTCTGAATTGGCTCTGATTGAAGGACAGTGCATAGACCTCAAGGCAGCTTGCTTTGAGGTCCACCCACTATCCTTCCATCAGAGCCAATCAGAGCTCGGCGCTCTGACGTCACCACAAACCCTGCAACAAGAAGCAGACGAACTTGGCGCTCCGCATTCCCTGCGGAGTGGGGAACTTCGAGAGGCCGGCGATGCTGCTCGCGCTCTCTAGCGGCGTTCCGCGGTGTCCGATGCCCGGAGGGCTCCGAGACTGTCTCGGGCCCGGATGCCCCGAGGGTAGATCGGTGCTGAGGAAATGAAAACTGGGCTCCCCGGACGACAGGAAGTCCGAGCGCCCGGAGAGCAAGTCCGCTTCTTGTCGGACACTGTCCGGCTCGAGGGCCCCAATTTCCTCTCCGCAGGGAGGGCTTCCGACGAACGCCGCCGACTGCGCCGGCCGCGGCATCGGTCGACGGGGCTGCCCGTTATGAGCCTCGAATCGCCTGGCTCACTCCAACAATGCACTCTCAGAAAGAAGGGTATATTATTACACCCTTTGTATTCATGCTCATTAACAAGCTGCATACCCGAAAATGTAGACTTGTCTCAAGTATTTTGAGAAACCCGGTGAACACAGGAGCGTGTCGTGGGTGCAACGCATCCAAAACCACCCACAAAGCTACACTCTAAAAAAAGGGTGTATTATTACACCCTTTGTCCCATATAAGACACCCCGAAAACTTCAGTTCAACGTACAGCGCACTGACGTCGATCTGACGGTACTAACTTTCACGAGAGGCTTGATAGCCGTGTGGTACAACTTATTCAAATAGCTCATGTACGTGTTAGTGACTACAAAAAATAATAAAAATTATCGGGGTTTTCTTGGCCCTATTACAAAACCTCAGTGTTTTCTTTCTGTGGTTTTTCAAACGTACTTTAGCTATTTAACAAGTTATATCGCACCGTTATCCAGCCGCTCGTAAAATTTGGGGCCGTCTGTTCGACTCTAGATGCGCTGTACGTCGAACTGAAGTTTTGGGGTGCATTATATGGGACAAAAGGGTGTAAGGTGACACCCTTTTTTTGAGTGAGCGAATCTCTCGTACAATGCTACTCTTTTCGCTTTAACCCATTTAGTCTAGGTAAAAACATGTAGACGCCACGATTCTGATCATCTCAGGGAGCGCAGAATGTGCCGCTAGGGTGTTATGCTCGCGTTATGACTTGCTACATTCTAAAAAAAGGGTGTCACCTGACACCCTTATTTATGCACCCCAAAACTTCAAGTTTGACGTACAGTGCATTAGTAGTCGAACAGACGGCCCTACATTTAACGAGGGGCTTGATAATGGTGCGATATAACTTAATAAATAGCTAAAGTATGTATCCGAAAACCACAGAAAAGAAAACACTGAGGTTTCTTCTAATAGGGCCAAAAAAACCCTGATAATTATTTTTTTTTTGTAGTCAGTAACACGTACATTAGCTATTTTAATAAGTTGTACCACACGGCTATCAAGCCTCTCGTGAAACTTAGTACCGTCCGATCGACGTCAGTGCGCTGTACGCCGAACTGAAAGTTTGGGGTGTATTATATGGGACAAAGGGTGTAAGAACACACCTTTCTTTCTTAGAGTGTACGTCTCTCATTTTTGAGTTCCTTTGAAGCGTGTTAATTTTCGCTTCTTTTCATCCCAGAATTAAGGAAGGCGTATTACATCTCGTATCAAAGCTCATCAACAATAAAAAGTGAATCCATAATTATTTTCTTCTATGGCCAGAATGACATAGGGTTTAGAGCCGCCGACAAAACTACAAAAATCAAATTGCCGCAACGTTTTTTTTTCTTTTTTTAAACACTGACGGTGTTATTGTCGACTATTTTGCCGCAATGAATCCAGGCATACTTGTGTCTGCTGCTTAAAGAAGAGCTCGCTGCCACGAACCTGAGACGATCAGCCAGCCGGAGATGAACTCAGCCAAGCAGCACAGAGTTGGCCAGTCACTGGCCAATGGCTGGCAATGGTCCTTGGCCAAGTGGCCAGACAGTGGCCAGAGACTGGCCGGTGATTGGCCTTTATCTGGCCATTGGCCAGTGGCCACTGGCCATCAGCCATCGGCCAAGCATTGGCCAATGAATGGCCACTCTCTGGCCTTTGGCCAGTGGCCACTGGCCATCAGCCATCGTCCAAGCATTGGCCAATGAATGGCCACTCTCTGGCCACTGGCCAAAAGACCAACGCCAGACATTGGCCATCGCTTGGCCAAAATCCGTGCCGCTCGGGGTCAGTCCACAAGGGCTTTCGAGTTCTTCCGAATCGCTGCGGCCGTGAGATAGCGTTCAGAGGAGTTCTCGTGGACCGTCTTTCTAGCTCCGCTACGCTCTCCGAAACAAAGATGCCACTACTGCGCATGCGCGGAGCTAAGCCATGCCTGCACAGTCCTGGATCTCACAGCGGGTTGCGGAGAACGTGGCGGGACAGCACTCTCTATTTGCCACATTCAGAATTGACCAATTTTCTTGCACTCGTTGGAATTTGTGCACTACTTGTGAGCGCTTCGAGAAATTCGTCAGTCTGGATTAAAGAGAGACAAAAAAAACTGACTTCTCAATAGACCCTCCTGCCAACGCGGCAACTAGCGCGATCGATATCTTTACTCATTATTATTCGTTTACCTGATCATTTCTTTTAAATTTTACTCCTATAAATAATCACAATTTTTTGTTTTCAATTTCACCAGACATCTCAGTGAAAGTGCCAGCGAAGTCACAGTTTTATCTTGGTCAGCAGACATAGAACTGTCATGAAAAGCAGTTTAATAAGCTTGATGCCTCAAATGTCCCCATTCCATCCCGAAATGTCCCTCTTTCACTCAGTCGTAAAGTCGAGACCGGTTATAACGAAGTCAACGGAAATCGGAAATCACTTCGCTATATCCGCTATTTCGTTATAACCGACTTCGTTATAACCGGTCTCGACAGTATAAATATTTGCCTATTATTCTCACCAGTGATTTTATATTTGTACTGCCTTAAAAAAACGAGATAGTAGTGGCGATTAGAAGTGGAAAAAGTTTAGTAAACCTCCAGGAATTTGAACTAGTGAAAGACAAAAAAGCTGATTGGTTAAATAAAAACAAAGAAAGGATACACATCTCATGATTTATTTAGCGGAATACTTGAACTTGAGTCCAATACCGGAACACAGCATAAAACAAATACTAGTCGTAAAATTCATGGAATCAAGAGATCTTCTCGCCTCAGGCCCTGGACAAAAATGCAGGCGTGGATGAACGTTTTGCAACGTTGTAACTTTGAAGTCAACAAAATGATGCAACATGTTTTTTCTATAAATAAACAGAAGATTGTGGTTTAAAAAAATCGATTAGCTATAAAGGAATCGAAGATATGTTGTTTTAGTTCACCCTAGTATTCCTTTTATCTTTTTACTTTACAAAAAGTTTGAAGCGCTATAACAAATATGAATTGGTGAGGTAAAGCCGTGATTTATATATTATATCGGAAGGTTTGATTAAGAATGTCTGACAAAGTTTAATGCTGCAGTTATTCAATTTCTTTAGATAAAGGCTCATAAATCATGTGATAAATCTTTCAATGGAGCCAAATTTGCACATTTTTGGCGTGATATCCATTACCTCAGCAATGCTGCAGATATTAACATCAACAGTTGCTATTATCTATCGTAAGTACAAACAATATTAGATTTTTGATATTTGTGTTTGGTGCAGTGGGTGGCACCAAATGCGAACAAACCGAAAACTTCAGAAATAAAAAAGCCGTTCTCGAACACTCAACATCTCGTACAAATATTATTTATTTAAGAAAAAAAAGCTTTTTCGATTACGTTTTTTACCCATGTTGTGGAGTAGAATGTAAAATTAAACAAGCCCGGACTCTCGTACTTTATCTTATCTGAGCAGAGCCAATTACTTTTGAATAAAAAAATTAAAAATGTTTCCAACCCGGTGTAACGCCGAATTAGAGCGCAGCTCTTGAGGAGGAGGAGGGGAAGGTACGGAGAGGAGGCTATGCCCTCCTCCTCTTCTGCTCGTCTCCCATTTGGGGAAAAATTCCCCGCTAAATTTAGCGGAAAAATATCCCCGATAAATTTAGCGGAAAATTCTCCCCGCGGTTATGCCGACGCCGACGGCGACGATGGCGCCGACGCCGCTCAAGCCGGAAACGGGCGCCTAAGAGCTGCGCTCTAAAACGGTCCAGCTTTTAGTACAAAACTGCCAACACTGCGAGCTTCTTTTTTTTTTCTAGAACTCTTTTACTGCGGACCTGTTAAGGGTTAGTTTCCCCAATTTCGTGTCCGGTATGAAAAAAAAAAAAATGTCGACACAACACTACACAAAACTGTGGACAGCTACGCCATCTCTGAGCGACGGCGGAAACCAGACAACCAGTCTGGTTGCCGCCGTCGCTCATAGATGGCGGCACATTGTACAGCTCCGCTGTTCTTCCTTCTTCACCAGAGTGGAAAGGCTGGAATTTTGTTGTCTTGGGACACGAGGGGGGAGGGATGTTCATGCCAAATGCCGCGAGCCGCATTTGGCATGAGGCTCACGAGCTGCGGTTTGGCCAATCGTGTAAGAGCTAGGAGCCTTAGTACTGCATTTGTGCGTAAGCACGAAAAGCGTACAGCTCAGCGCTGAGTCAGCGCTGAGCTGTACGTACATGTGAACCGGCCTTTTAATCGTGACAAATCGTCGCAGCAACATATTCATTTGTAAGATGAGATGTTACAGTGTGCGCTACTTATACGTCGTCTAAACGCATTGCAAGTACAGCTGTGCTGGGATCTATTTTCTTTTAATGGGAACGGAAAGGAAGCCTTGTGCATAAATTGTAGTAGCTGTGTTTGAGCATTGTGTTTGTCCTTTTTTACCTTTGTCTCGGGCATTTAGTATGTTGATTAACAACCAGCTCTCCTGCCACTGTGTTCAAGGAATACACTCTCAGAACCAGGGTGTAAGATAGACAGGTGGGGAAACGAGAACCGAATGAGCGACCGGATTGTGTCCCCTTCGGTTTTCTTCTTTTCTGTGGCGCCATCTATGTGGAGCACCGCGAACTCTCACTCCGGGTGGGCGACCGGTGGCGACCGGCTAAACTGACGGAGATGGTTTCTCGTGGATTTTCAATAAAGGACTGTCGTTGCTTTCGGTTTATATTTGCGCACTCCCCCATAAAGTTCCATGCAAATCCGATTCCAATTTTTTCTCTCTCGCCGCAGCGCCATCTGTCACAAATCAGGGGTACCCGCAAGCAGACGAGTACACAATCCGGTCACGGCGCTGCGGTAGGCTTGCATGGGCCGTTTCCCCACCTGTCTATCTTACACCCTGCTGCAGAACTAGGGGGTGTACACGGGTACACCCCTTGTCCCATATGTAACACCCCAAAACAACAATTCGACGTTCAGTCCACAGACGTCGAACCGACGATACCAACTTTCAAGAGCGACTTGATAGTCGACCGCTACAACTTATTAAAGAAGGTAATGTACCCATTAAAGGCAATCAAGGTTTTTTTGGCCCTGCTGCAGAACCTCAGTGGTTTTCTTTTGTAGTCTCTGATACGCATATTAGCTATTTAGTACGTTGTATCCAACAGTCTTGAAGTCGCTCGTAAAAGTTGGTATCGCCAGCTCGACGTCAGTGGACAGAACGACGAAATGGAGTTTTGGGGTGTTAGATATGGGACAAGGGCCGGTGTACCCCTGTACACCTTTTATTTCTGAGAGTGTAGAATATTTCATATACCCATAAAAACGCAGCGTGCAGGGAACCCGAGACTCTGAGATGGCCCATATTGGAAATCGATATTTGTAAATGAACTGATGGAGGTCTGAAGAACGGCTATGTGAGCCACCGGCAGTCTCTTCGGAAGATGGTTGCCTTAGTACGTACTCCTTCTGATGTTAAATCAACTTAACCGCAAGAGAAGGATGACCTACTTGCAGCAGGACGAAACGAGAGGTAACGTACGCCAGGCAGCACCAAAAAGTGACTTTCGAACGGCCGACAGTTGGCCAGTGTCCGAACACCTTGGCCACTGGCAATTTCTTGGCCACCGAGAGATAAACACGGCTGGCAAGAGTACGGCCACAAACTGCACGGTTTCAGCTTGGCCGCCGAAGACATAAGCACGGCCGGCAAGTGTCTGGCCAGCAGTGCTGATTTTCAGCATGACCGCCGGAGATATAAACACGGGCGGCAACCGTCTGGCCGGCAGTGCTGATCTTCAGCTTAGCCGCCAGAAAGGTAAAAACGGCCGGCAAGTGTCTGGTCAGCAGTGCTAATCTTCAGCTTGGCCGCCGGAGACATAAACATGGCCGGCAAGTGTCTGGCCAGAAGTGGTGATTTTCAGCTTGGCCGCCGGGGCAACCGATAATCTAAACATTTATCGTGTTGGCCGAACGTTTCAAGATGACTGCCAGCGAGAGGAGTTGGGTGACCATATTCCTCAAGGTACAAAACGGGACATCTCAACGGGGGGGGGGGGGGGCGTTTTAAGGGCTGACATCAGCAGAACCAATTTAATGAAATAACTGCTCTTATTTCAAAACGTTACCATGTTGCACTAAGCCCTAGGACCTATAAAAACAGTCACACTCACAATTCAGCTGCATGCACTCATTTGGTTCCAAAGCGAGTTCCGGTTTGCTTCAACTCGCTTGGTGCCAGTTTCGAAACTATGCACTCCTGCGAAAACGGGACATGATTCTATACTGGGACAAAAAGACGGGACGGCAGAAGCGGACCTCGAAAACGGGACTGTCCCGGCCAAAACGGGACGTCTGGTCGCCCTAGAGAGGAGCATCATGCCCACTGAACCCGAAGTCGTCCATTAGACATCTAAAGACGTCTTGGCAAGACGAGTGAGAGGTCTTGTATAAGTCTTGGCAAGACGTGATAGCCTAAGACATCTTGAGTCATCTTGTAGCCGCCCTGTAGACTTCATAACGCTCCCTCTTTTTGGGGCTACAAAACGTCTTGCAAAGGCGACTCCTAGGCCTCTTGGAGACAGCTACAAGACACCCAAGACGTGAGTCGTCTCTTTGAGATGTCTTTTAGACGTCTACGTCAAGATGTCTTGAGACGTCTTGTCAAGATGTCTTATAGACGTCTTGCGTAGCCCAAGACGTCTATAGCTTAGTCGAGCCGTTTCAAGCCGGCTACGAGACGTCTTGTGCTCAGTGGGATGGGCTAGTGGTGCACAGTCAAGTTGCAGTACGTGGATCGTGCAACACTGTTAGCGCCAGCAAGCGATCAACGAGTTCTGTTTATTTTCTTTTAGACTCGAAAGGTCATTGTCTGAACTGCCACTGTCGTGCGATATGCTCATTTGGAACATTACCAGAAGTGGTAAACTATGGTACCCGCCGTTGTCCTTTGAAAATAAAACACGAAACAGCGCCGATGTCATCTTCGCGCTCAATAGGGAGTTTTCGTAGACCGCTTTTCCACCTCCACTAAGCCCTCCGCAACGAAGACGCCTCTACTGCGCCTGCGCGCCCTTGGCTTTGACTATAGATAGGGCTCCGTGTTTTCGCATAAATCCGAAAAACTCCGAAAAACACCCGCCGGTAAAATTTTTGTCAATTCGGATTTATCCGATAAACTCCGAATTGTTATGTGCCCATGCCCCCCCCCCCCCCCCACAACAACAACAACAAAAAAAGGTTTTTTTTTTTTTTACAGTTTGAGTAACGCAGGATTAATGGTCCTGGGAAAGTGACACCAGAATTATCTTTCAAGCCTCGGACCGTTGTCAAAAGGGGGTCTTACGGCTTGTCTCGTCAAGGTTGGTTCAGGGAAACTGGTCATCGTACCATTCGTGTCACGAGTCACGACAAAAGCCACTCTTTGGTTTCCAGCTTGGGCCATGGGATTTGGGATTTAGAGAAAGGGAGGGTATGTTTCTGGGGGTAACAGTGAAAGCTATGGACCATAGAGATTGTATAAAATAGGGAAGGGGGCAGTTGAAACTTCTCTATTACATCACATCCTTAACCACTCCACCTCGCGCGGCCGCGGGATAGATTGATGGGATGACTACGAAGCTTCCTTGCGGCTACCTCCGGCAGTTTATTGATTTTAAGGTATCGATGTTTATCGAAGCCACACTTGTGTGCGACTTTTGTCGTGGGACAAATTAGTATTGCCAATGACACCAACGCCAAATTCAACTGAAGAAATCTTAATTGATACAAGCGCGTTTTATTTTTTATCTGGCATACGTTTGCATCCGGTTATTATTTATTATTTTTAATAGGAAACACTGCGAAATTAATCTACGAATTTTGAAGAATTGAGAATTTACGAAAAATAAACTCTGATAAACACCGAATTTTCGCTAAAAAATAAACTCCGAAAAACACCCTCCGAATTTCGCGAAAAATAAACTCCGAAAACACGGAGCCCTAACTATAGAGTTCCGGGTGTCGTGGCGGGTTGCGGAGGGCGTTGCGGGACGGCGAAAACGATCTACGAAAACTCCCCATTGTTGCGCAGTCGCTACGAGACACTCTTTGCGTGATTACGACATCGGCGATTTTTGCGTTAGTGCTCCACAAAATCACTTCCCACCTGGCCAGTATAGATTTGATTACAGTACTTTAATTCAAAGTGGAAAGGAGCACTGCAGTCATCGACACAGTGAGAACTACCGAGCCTTTCTTTGAGACGCCCTGCGTCCAGCACGTGCTCCATGCCTTCCGTCGTGCTTTGGGAGCGCGCGCGCTTGAGGTGCACAAGATCACAAACGTTGTCAAGGCCAAGATTCCGAGATATTCGGGCTAGTTTCAAAACTTGCCACCACGCGGCGCTCAAAGACCGATCTGCAGAATATTTTTCAACCAGGAAAAAAGCTCGCCACACTTCCCATTTCCTCCTCTCCCACTCTTGACTTGACGGTGGGGGGACTGCTTTTGTTGCTGCATCTCGTGGCCGGATAAGCCAAGATCAGCGCATAATGGGCGATTTGTAGCGGGAGGCAGCGCGACCCCTTTCCTCTGGCGATACCAGAGAAGCGCCCTTTTCAGAGCCTAGCCTCTCGGTCTTGTCGGAGTGTGTTTTTCAGAGTTGATTTTTTACCGAAGATTCGGAGTTTATATTTGTTTGGGTTCCCGGACATTTCATCGAACGCCGTTTCGTCGAACGCCGTTTCATCGAAAAAATGGACGTTTCATCGAATGCCGTTTCATCGAACGCCGTTTCATCGAATCGCTGATGGCCGTTTCATCGAATGTCTTTTATATAAGAAGTGTGAAAGATGCTCTTTTATTCCCGGATCGAGTGCATTTTCGTGTCATTCACCCATTTCATCGTCAGGTTTTTTAATGTCCAAACTTGTAGCTGTTACAATTTATTTTGATGCAAGTAACCCATGAGGATATTTGTACCGATTTTTATGTTTGTTTCGCATATTATGCTTATCTGTTCACCCCCTCTGTATTACCCGATGGGCCTTGAGGGTATTGTAACAAATAAATAAAAAGTCGCACTCCCGGTAAGTGCACACTCCAACTCATGGAGGCCAGAAGGTGGCTTAGGTTTTGCGATGGCGCAACAACTTTAGCCATGTGAGCCTCCTAGCCTCTCATGTCTTTCTATTGATACTTTTTACTGCCCGAAGCTTGCAGTAGCTAAAGCTGAGGTGCTATTTATGAAACTACACCGAAACATTGTCTTTTTTAGTTCTAAGACTCAATGAAGTCAAAAGTAAGTACGTCACTTCAAATTTTATTTGAAAACTTTCGGGGGCTCATGTGTTCGTGCGACAGCCATTCACCGTTTCAAATGATGATCAATTGCTCTCAAAAAGTCCCCCACAGCCGTGATCCGTCTGTTCTCATAAAAAAAGGCGGACCTTCTCATTTCTTGCCACTATGGCCTTCTTCTGGCGAGGAGGCTCTTGGGAACTCAGCATCGCCTCCAGCTTGTCTTCCGTCAGTTGATGTTCTGCGGCGAGGCAAGTGAAAAACTTCCAGAACCCGGGATGGGCACCTCCGACCAGCTTCAGGAAGCGGGAATGCCACCCTGGCGTTCGATAAGACGGCGTTCGATAAAACGGCGTTCGATGAAACGGCTTCGATGAAACGGTGTTCGATGAAACGGCATTCGATGAAACGGCATTCGATGAAACGGCGTTCGACGAAACGGCGTTCGATGAAATGTCCGGTCCCAGTTCAGGAAACCGCTGATGACAACGAGGTTTTACGATGCGCTCAGTAACTCCAAAGTATCCGACTCATTGGTGTCGCCATGCTGTGCCTGCAGCGCAACCATGAGATGAGACCATAACCGCGTTCTCGCAAAGCTGGTTTTTAAGAAAAGAGATGGAGATAACCTTTTCTGTTAATTCTCTACTTTTGCTTGTAACACAGCAAGAGCTACTCTCAAGTCTTTTGTAATGTATCATTGATATCCGATAAGCTGAGGTGGCGTAACCTGCGCAGCATGAAATGCATTGACGGAATCGTTTGTTTCTAGGAACACGCGTGAGGTGCGAGCTAACCTAACATAGCCTACGGCCGAGAATAAAGGCTCCGAGCATTAATTGGAATGCGACAGAAGCACTTCGACTTTCCGCACTGCCATGACTGTGTCTCTGATGACTTCTCTAATCAAGATGAACACACGCACACATACACCGGAGACACTGTTAAGGTCTCAGGGGCTCGGATTTGCGTACAGTTTATCATCTGCGCCGATATCAGTTGCGGTTTTCGCTTTGCTGAAATATTTCAACAACATGCCAGTCTTGAACAGTCAACGAAAGAACTGTTCGTTTTCACGTAGTTGCGTTAAAATTATGTAGTTAGGCTACTGTATGAGTGCATTACCAAAACCAATTATAATGACATCTAAAGCTACAATCACTCTCCTGTGTACTTTATCTTGTAAATAACACTTCGGCGATTGGCAAGTACTTTTGCGCGCGTGCATCGTCGGCAAAAGTCTCACCATTAAATGATCTTCCTTCTTTCTTTCTTTTTTTTTGTGGGAAAGGGGGGGGGGAGGATGTTGAAGGTAAAAGGTGTTGGAGAGCTGTACTCTGAATCTCATGAGTGGGCATTTTTGAGCACCCGACCTTTACAGCTCCTACATGAACGCGACGTCCCATGATGTCAACCGCAGAAGAATGCAGTTTAATCACTACTCGTACATCAGCCACTGCATTCAGTTTTTAGGTTATTGTGTACCTTTGTGCCTGTTTTTAAGCAACGCTAAAATCAACGAAAAGTACACCATTCTTAGCATGTGCATCGGTCAAAGAACTGAAAACCGATAGTAGCCAGAGGTCACATAGGACTTATGAAACGTGCGGAAAAACAGGGCAAAAATTGTCTTCATTCAGTCACTGTTGCTAGTTTGTTTTTTCTGAAAATCTAAATTTGTATGAAGCAAAATGGTCAACCCGCGTGGAGGTATTTGATTCAAGGAATTAACTATGTCACCTCCTTAGTTAAGGAGATAGAGTTCCCTGAGAGCAACTTTTGGGAAACTCTTAAGTCCCGATTAAAAATAACGAGATGACCAGATAACAAGTCACTGAATGCAGGTGCTGTGTTATTATTTTCTGTTGTTGCTATTCTTTGGTGCACTGTTGAATTGTACTGTCCATGCAAGTGTGTTTTTCTGTGAATGTATTCTGAACTGTTACACCTCATGGGGTAGTCGCGAGCCGCCGACTCACCCATCACCTTTTACTATGTAAATAATTCAATCTTACCCAAGAAAAAAAAAGTCGAAGGTTCGATCCCTGGAAGGAGCGGCGTTTTTTTTTTGTTTTTTTTTCGTTAAGTTTTTTTTTATTTTTTTATTTACCAAAACAGGCATAAACAAACCCAGACCGATGGAAGGAAAATTAAAGTCCTTATTATCCACCGACGCCAAGGAAAACTATACAAATATCATTGCTACAAGCTTCATCAGCGCGCTGTTTGATAAACAAGATTTGGGCACCCAGGTTGGATCTAAGCCGTTTACGCAGGGGCCAAGACGACGAGGTCGGTCCTTCAGTCGTTTCTTTTGCCGCGGCGTTTTTGACATTCACAAAGAAAGAAGTTTAAACACATCCGTCATAAACTGCTAAGCTTCGAAACGATGCCGACACTGCTACGTACACTGGGCGGCTGCGATCAGCTGCGATAGCGGCGGGCCTCGGGCCTCGGCCTCTTCGGCCACATTTCGTAACTCGGCTGCCTCGGCCGCCTCGACTGCCGGGCCCTGACCCTGCACCACCCTGCACTCTAAGAAAAAATGGAGGTAAAAGGTAGCAACGGCGCGTCTTCCTCCCTTCTACTGACGCGCCCCCAAGCGGACTCGAAAAGAAGGAGGCATCTTCTTTTGGTTTCGTTTTTTGAGCACGTCGCGCACGTTGTTAAATAAATGTTGTTGAGTTGATTGAGCTTCAGCGGCAGCGAAGGCCGCCGTTAATTCCGTCTTCTAGTCCAAACGTGCAGAACATTTCGGTTGCATTGACGTTTTTACCACTAATTTTTTTCAAACGAACAAATGAAGCCGCTAGAAACAGCGAAGTTCCGGAGCAGTGCCACAGCGCTACGTACACTGGGTAAGATGGCCGTCTCTGGATTGCGGGGATTGCGGGACGTACGCGGCTTCTAGGCCACTGTAGCGGAACTACAGTAGCATGACCAGGAGGCACTGTATCGACGTTTTCGACGTTATGGAAATCGCAGGAACTGTGTCCAAGGCAGGCAGGTTTTCCTGCCGGCTGCCTGGGTGCCTTCCGTGCTGAGTTCGGTTCTGTTTTCCCGTGCCGAGTGCCGGACCGGCATTCAACGTGGTTCTGTATTTCGGCGTGTCAGCAACATAGCAGCAACATCGTGATGGCAGTGTTGTGCGTAGTGAACAGAAGACTGGAATTATCGCCGATGTGACCGTGTGTTCGCGTATCAGTGGTGTAACAACAAGATGAGATGACGCAAACTGTCGGGCATTGATGCCGCTGGTCGGGCCGTGATCGGAGGGGGCGGGTGTCGCAGGTTGACATTCCCCT
Organism: Ixodes ricinus; assembly: GCA_037355805.1. Taxonomy (NCBI): domain Eukaryota; kingdom Metazoa; phylum Arthropoda; class Arachnida; order Ixodida; family Ixodidae; genus Ixodes; species Ixodes ricinus. The sequence goes on along the minus strand of JAZHYW010060788.1, from coordinate 3,817 downwards.
TTACATTAAAGAGTTTAAGACCACTTGAGAAATTAGGTGCAGTCGATCGACGTGCGGATAATCATGTTGAAACGCTGGTCTGAACGGTAAGCTCCTATCGTACAGTGGCCAATGTGACTGTCGGTCCCCGAGAGCGATTGCGCTCCAGTGAAAAGACTGAACAGTACGAAATAATGACGTGAAGTACTATATTTACAATGAAATTTTAGCATAAAAAAGGTAAAATCGAAAAAAGCTATCCTTTATTTTGCTGTTTAGATATACTACGGTTCCTGGAGAAACTGCCCTCCAAGTGGCGCACTGGGATGAGCGCTAGACGTTTTCGAGCTCGCCACGGGGTAGCTCCGTACACTTAACACCTGCCGCAAGTCGCTGCTTTGACTGCATTCAAGTTGATCGAAAAGCGATCTCTCTGCCCGTGAAGCATCACTTCCAGCTGAGTGAATATCCGCTCTACACAGATTAATTCAAGACAGCAATTGCAGCCGTGCGCGAACAGCACAAATAGAAAAACAAACACTACAATAGAAATACTGGCTAGGAAGTGCCGTGCGGGGAAACAAACCCAGGCTTGGAACCGCATTGGAGCGGCTCGATTTATTGGCTTTCAAATAATTACGGCATGATCGAGCGTTTTCTTTTTAATAAGAGATTCATCCCATGAGCCATTAAAAATACTCTCAGATGTATGACATTGCTGGAAAAAATCAACATGCTGGGAATATTTTTCATTGCTTAGGAGTCACCGAAAAATTCCGTACGTTCAAAACGACCAGTATAAAAGACGGAAACGCAGAGCTCGGGAGTAGCCATCGGGTTAGTGTGCTGCTGTATTGCTGTTTGTATGCTGTTGTATTGATGTTTGTATGTATGATGCTTGTACTGATGCTGATGCTTGCACCGTAGAACGCGTATTGTGTCTACCTGTGTGGAATAGAGGGTCCCGAAGCGCAAGGGTGGCGTCAGAAAATAAAATATATTTTGTAGAACATGAATTGGGCGGTAACTAGCGCCACCTAGCCTAGCTACTTGCTATCAATCTGCTTGACCCTGCCATCTGGTGGCAAGCGATTTAACCTCCTTTACGCTACGCGGCTACGCCGCTACGCCATAATTTCGTGTTACCATGCTGAAACGAGCCAAGAGGCTGCTTCGGATTTGCTTTTTTTGAGAGCGGCTTTTGGTTTTACGGGCGAATGGTTTACCACTCCTTCGTGATGTGCGGTTGACGCAACGGTTGACGAAGGAATTGTGGCTCGAGGAATAGCAAAGGTAAGACAAAGTGCGCGAACTGGGTGCCGGTTGTCTCCGTTTAACATCGCTGTGCTGACGATGAGACGACTGAGTGACTGCATGCTTTCGAAACGTAAGTTTCCTTACCTGCAGGGGAAGCCGGCTTCGGAAATAAATAGTCTCGGAAAGCTCGTGTTACGTTTTCATTTGCTGCTCCTCTCGCTCTGTACAATAGATTTCGTGTTCTCGTTAAGCCTTATTGAGCTCGATTTGCTCGATTCATGGCCGCCATATTGAGACGCAGGCGACGGAGGAACTTTTGCTCCCCTGCTTTAGGGACGAAAGTTTCTCCCTTTCTGAAGGAACATATGTGTCAAGAGCGTTCCTCCCTTTAGGGAGGACTATGCTGACCCTTTTTTCTAAGAGTGTAGCTCCCCACGTGGACTCACCACATCACGAGGTGTATCTTAACGTACCAAGGGATAATGCAGTGGGCGCATGACGTCAAAACTTCACACAAAATACAATTGATGAAGGGCACGATAAACCTCGTCCCACTCGCGATGACTTTAAGTTGCAAAAGGGGCTTTTCCCAATCCAAGAACGAAGTCCAGGCTTTATAGACCTTTCCCGCTTACTCTCGCCCCCGACCGCCAAGTATCCGGTATGGGCGACGAAAAAATATCAAAACGTTTCAACCTGCAAATAGTAAAAAAATAGAGGGGAGGCAAAACGACAATGTGTGACGGTCACGTTTATGTCCAAAATGCCTTCTATTGGCGTGGCGACGGCAAAACAATGTTTTCGCCCATACTGGAAGTGACGACAATTCAATATGGCGGCGCCCTTGCGAAAAAGGTCTATACACGCACCCACCACAGAAGCAGAAGAACCCAATGAAAACTCCTTATTAAAACATGCTCGTGACACAGATTATTCCTGATTATTGTTTCGATCAAACCCGGAGGTTACAAGAGAGTCGAGTGTGACGCGTGTCAGAAGCCACCCAAAGGTCCCCACTAGCATGCAGAGGAAATCGTAACGCACGCACAATACACCTACGACGCATTCTGTGTTTCCCGAGTTTATCGAAATGGTCAAGGCAAGTTTTTTTAGGCCTTTTTGAGCTTAAATGCTTATCCTTTCGGCAAAAAACCCGGAAGATTGCGGACGCCACAAAATATTATCTGTCTTCGAGAAGTGCTAAGGAACTTCACCCACTCTAACCCAAGTTAATAACGTTCCGCGGCGCTAAAGTATCCTCCTCGTGCTTGAAACGCATCAAACATTGACTGCGTCTAGGATGACAGAGAACCGACGCCACATCCCTTGCAATGCTCATTATTAACGCGAAAGCATTAACTGCCCCATGAAGCGAAGCCGGCGTTGTCTGTAACCGTCTGTAGCAGCGAAACGGCAGTTAAATTCCCATTGGCCAAAAGCGCAGAAACGCAGACGCTTCGTCGCGGAAGCCGGCGGGGGCGCTCAAGGTCAAAGCGGACGCGCCTCAGAAATAAGACACAAAGAAAAGCACAGAAACGCCGACGCTTCGTCGCGGAAGCCGTGAAGCCGGCGGGGTTCGCCGCGCCTGCGCAGTGGGGGGGCGCCGTGTGAAAAAGGAAGATGTGGCGTGCATGCTTGCGGCGCTGCAGTCGCTAGCGAGCCAGGGCAGTCTGCGCGGCTCACCGCCGCACTCCCTACCGGCGCTGTGGTCGCTTCCGATCCTCTCGTCGCCTAGAATGCTCTCGCATTCACAACTCATAACACAGGGGTCTCAAACACGACGGCCCCCGGGCCGCATGCGGCCCGCGACTCGCTGGGACGCGGCCCGCAGGCAACCAGCTACGAGTCCCAGTCCCAATGTCTCGAGCGCTAGAAATTGCATGCGCCATCGTGATCTTACCTCGCCGATTCATTTTTGCTAGAAAAGCAGCCATGCTCTTTTAACGTATTCACATAGTTTATAATTGTGTTCATTTGCCCTTTGTTCCGCTTTAAATTTTGCTTCCCAGCTTTTAGTAATGTACAATACCTCCGCTACTAGCCTGCAAGCGCAAGCTATTCGCTGAAACATGCATTTCGGCTGCGCGCACTTTCGATCAGCAAGAGCGACGGGCAAAGAAAAGCTACAAGCTCGGGATTCTCGCCTCAAAGCTATCACCATTAAAAGACCAGTATTTGTTCGACCGTTGTAGTAAAAATCGTCAGGAAAACAACAACTGTCATATTAACTGTGATTGTTTTTAGAGACATGTTGAACTTGGTCAATTCCTGGGTGAATTGAGCAACGGGAGCGACAGTGTATTTGTTCTATTAAAAATGCCAGCACGTTGGCGGAGAGGTGTCATTTTTATTCTTATCACATCAGGTCAAGGCCCAAAATAGTCTTATAAGCAAATCAACTCTAAAGATGTCACTGGCAAGACTCTGAGTTCACAAAAAGCATAAAGCACGAGGTCTACCCTCCCCCCCCCCCGCGTCTTGCGTTGGCCCTCGCTATTTCAGGTGTTAGATACCTGCCCCCCCACTCAAATGAGATTGAGACCACTGTCATAACAATTGCTTAGGTGTACTCGGAATTTCT
>JAZHYW010060783.1:0-15876 GCA_037355805.1 Ixodes ricinus | reverse complement strand
GAAATCCGTTGGTGACTCGTTGATAAACATCAATACCGAAGGGATAGGGGGGGGGGGGGGGCCTGGAGCAGACGAGGGAACAAAGCAGAAAGAATGGAGCGCTCTGTGCTTGGGAGCAGTTACAGACGCGTGGTTAATCGAAGCAGCATTCCGGATTACCCGTCACCTTGTGTTCTCTGAATACCTGTATTTATTGTTGAGCCCAACCAAGTATATGCTAGCGATATAGGGCGTTCCTTTGAACCTTTAGAGATCTGTCTGAAAAGATGTGAAAGTCAAACTCATGCGGTTTCCAGGTGAGTATACGCATGTGATGTATTATTATGCGTGCTAATTGCAACGATCAATCAGCTAATTGAGTTAAAATCTGTTAATTCAACTTTTATTTAGTGAAAATAGTCATATGGTTCCAACTAGAAACTCTGCTGAGCGTCGTCCAAAACCCCTGAATCCTCGTCAGCCAGGAAAGACATTGAGCGCAGTGAGAAGCGCAGTAGTGCGCCTAAGGTATCACTGCGGAGCAGGTACAAGGCTGGGGCTCTGATGAGAGACGGTAAAATTGCGCGGGCGCCTCACCGAAACCGCCAACTCTGTACCTGCTCCATGAGTGGTCAATTTTGGTGCACTACTACGCTTCACGCGCTCAAAGTCTTTCTGAAAATTACTGATTTAGTGGTTTTCGTATGCCGCCTCAGCAAGTTTTTAATTAGAGTCATATGTCTATTCTCATCAATTAAGAAGTTAATTAATAAGCTTTTACTTAATTGGCTAACTGATCATTATGGTCGGCCCCCTATTCTTATGTCCCCCCCCGCCATATACCTCACCCGCGCAAACCGGCATATAAGCGCAGCTTCTCACTAACCATATTTTTTTTAAGAAGCCTGTATAACTAAAAAAAGAAAAAAAAACCACACACATATTCGCTGTCAACTAACTTTTTAAAATGGAGAAAATAGACATAGCGGCTCCAGTTCAGAAACTTACTGAGCGTCATCACGAACCACTCTTTTAGGACGACTTATCTGAGCCGTGAGAGCTTTCGGAGCGCAGATTGCAGCATCGAGGCGCAAGCAGTGGCGGAATCGCGGGTGATTAGATTATCATCACGTTCCGCCACTGCCAGTTCCTTGCGCCTCGCCGCACGAGCCGTAACTTTGCGTGCAGCCCCCCGAGTTTCCGCGCGAACTTCAAGTCGTTCCCACAACGAGTCGATCTAACGCGGTCTTCCGATGACTTGGATGGGAACAGCGCGGATGAACAGTCACACTCACAGGCATTCAAGAAGGAACCAGACTCGCAGCGCTGACTAACAACTCAGTTCTATATTTCTTCTTCCTCAATTCTTCAACTTCTTCTCCTTCGCCGTTAATGAGAACATTTTAAATTTTTACACGCCAGAGACCAAATAGCCAATAAACATTAATAAATAACTACTTAAATAAAAGACAACTAAAGAAATAATATTACAAAATTAAAAAATATAAAATTAAATTTAAAAATTTAAAAGATTTAATAAAAGTAGAATTAATAGAAATTAAACGAAAATTCCTCATCACTATTGGTGCTTTGATGTTATATCGAGATAATCCAATTCTTTCTTTGACAAAGCTAAGGACGGGACACTAACACATTGTTTGTCCAACCTGGCTATTTTTTCAGCCTCGATAATCTCTCGTGTCAGCTGATTACCACTTCTGGCAATAACAGTGCAGTTGCTCAGGTCCGCTGAACACCCGCAATCCCGGCAATGGATGCCTAGATTCCCTGATATTACTTTGTTTATGTTATAGTAATGTTCACGTAACCGGTCATTGAGACACCTCCCGGTCTGTCCGACATACTGTTTTCCGCATGAGAGGGGAATTGCATAAACCACCCCTTCCGAGCATGGAACAAAACGGGTGTGGTGCTTTTTTGTACAACCTAAGGTTCTATCGGAGGATGAATTTACTTTTTTACATAAACTAGAGAGCTTGCATGGAGCAGAAAATACTACGTTAACGTTTACGCGGTTGCCTATCTTTTTAAGACCATGAGAAATGTGGTGAATATAAGGCACAACCGCTGGCCTTTGGTTTCTGTCCCTCTTCTTACATTGGATTAAATCGGGATTTTTGATTTTCTGAAGGAGTTTTTCTGTGACAGATATTAATATGTGAACCGGGTACCCCCTGATATTAGCCTAGCTATCTGCGCGTCAAAGCTGGTTTTTACAGTATGCGGGCATGACTTCTTGATGGCGTTTGTAAGGCATAGGTTAACTACACCCCTCTTAACTAATTTGGAGTGGGCCGATTGATAATGGAGAAGTGGCTTTTTCCCCCTCGGAGCGTATGACCAACAAGTATGATGAGAAAGAAAAACAGTCTGAGGTCTAAGAACCTTAGGGACTCTTCAACCGGAAGTTCATGGGTTATGTCCAAAGGATCCAAAGAGTTCTTAAATATCGAGAGGACATTGGACACAGTACTTGAAATGTCGTTACCATCAGGGGCCAAGAAAATAAAAAAATCATCTACGTAGCGGAACACTTTCACCACTTTTGAAGTGTCAAAACGCCTTTGTAGGATTCTATCCTGATGTGCTAGGTACATAGGTCACTCAGACGAGGCGCAATGCAGGATCCAATGCAAACACCTTTCGTTTGCGAGGATGAAAAAATAGCCAGGTTGGACAAACAATGTGTTAGTGTCCCGTCCTTAGCATTTGTCAAAGAAAGAATTGGATTATCTCGATATAACATCAAAGCACCAATAGTGATGAGGAATTTTTGTTTAATTTCTATTAATTCTACTTTTATTAAATCTTTTACATTTTTAAATTTTATTTATTATTTTTTAGTTCTGTAATATTATTTCTTTAGTTGTCTTTTATTTAAGTAAGTTATTTATTAATGTTTATTGGCTATTTGGTTTCTGGCGTTTAAAAATTTAAAATGTTCTCATTAACGGCGAAGGAGAAGAAGTTGAAGAATTGAGGAAGAAGAAATATAGAACTGAGTTGTTAGTCAGCGCTGCGAGTCTGGTTTCTCTTCTTGAGTGCCTGTGAGTGTGACTGTTCATCCGCGCTGTTCCATCCAAGCATGAATTACCAACTAGCCCAAGCATCCACATTATCAAGCTTCATTTCTCGATGACGCTCAGTAAGTTTCTAATTGGAACCATATGTCTATTTTCACTAATTAAAAAGTTTATAACAAATTTTAATTAATTATCCGACTTATCGCAAAGATTAGCCACTTACATAATGTCCCCCTGGCCGTACACTCTAAAAACGTCTGCGCGCCTACTCACCCGCAAAACACTCAAAGAGCCAATCTCTGCATCTACGAAATCAGCTCAGCGAATGATGAGGCGGAACATCTGGTTAGACCTAAAAATGAAGGGCCGGGGCTACATCCACGCGCGGGGACGTAGCCAGGTCGGGAGGAGATAAGGCTCCATCCACGCAAAAGGTCACGTGACTTAGAATATAAAGAGATAATTTGTTTTTTTGTGCATATTATGCTTTCTTATAAGTAAATATAGGATATAAAAATAAGGACGTTACATTTTATTGTTGTTTTAAAGTTAATATGTCACGTGACCTCACAAATTCTTAGACAATTTATCAATTTTTTACTGTTTCCTAAGACTAATAGCAAATATCTTGTGTCATAAAAATAGTATCAATAGATATCTTTATAGTTATGTTGTCCAGGAGTCACACACTCGTGCAGGCGGCGGGCGTGCCATCCGTGCGTGCGGGTGAGCAGCCGAGCAGCTGTGTGGTGCGGGCTTGATCGGCTTGTTGCGGGTGCGGCCTCCGGGCCTTCGCCCATGTATGCATCGCTGCCGAGGCGAGGCGGTGAGGCTTCGTCGTGCGTGTGGTTGGCTTGGTTCGAGGCGTTTTAATCTGAGCTTACGTGCATCGAAGGGGACAAGTGCGAGCCCACCGCTCCGTACGTTTTTGCCTTGCGCGCACGCTCGCAGTCCCACGAATATCGTGAGAGATGGGAAAACATGCATAAAGTGCGAAACACATGTACGACGAAACCGTCCGATCCGACGTCCGACCACGCAATACGACGGTCGGAGGCGAGATTTTCAACGCTCGCCGGTGCTACGTAAACCTTCGCCCTTCAAGGTCATTCCGGCAGTCCGCACGTCGGATCAGACGGTTTCGTCGGACATGTGTTTCGCGCTTTAGTCCCAGTAATAACAAACATACCGAGAGCATTCAATCGAGAAAACTAGGTAAAAGATTCCAGAAACAGTTTATTCCATGACAAATAAAACAGTAGCCGACGCACACATGCCACTCGTCCACGAGATCACCGACGAACACGAAGCCCTTCTTGCGGCAGAACTCCTGCACGTCTCTGTACCGATCATTACGTTGACACTCCAACGAAGAGAACTTGTTCTCCCGACTCGGAAGGACGGAAGAAAAGGCGATCTGCGTCGTCGGATTGCGCTCCAAAATCTGAGCGGCCAGCCGACGGTACTTGTCAACGTACGCGCTGGCACGAACGCTGGTGTTGTTTGTGCCAAAATAGAGCAGGGCGTCAGACACCTTGGAAAGCAAATTGCCTCGATCCTAATGCCACTAAACGCCCGCACTTCGACAGCCACCCGGTCATTCGAACAGCAGTCCGCGCACGCGCACGGCAGGAACGCAAGCAGCAGCGGCCGCCGAGCACATGGCAAAACAATGGCAGGCAAGACCGTAGGTTGATTGGTTGATTCCTGCGTGGACGGGGAGAAGACGGGAGGAAAACTGCCTCCGTCCACGCAAGAAGTGACGTAGCGCGCCGGAAGTGACGTAGTGCGTGGATGGAGCCTTATCTCCTCCCGACGTGGCTACATCCCCGCGCGTGGATGTAGACGCTCCCAAAATGAAGCCTGCGCTGTGGCATTGCGCAATGAAAAGCCGCGTCATGCTTGCACTCCCTAATGCCACAGCGCAGACTTCATTTTTAGGCTCTTAAAACGGATGTTCCGCCTCATCGTTTGCTGAGCTGATATCGTAGATCGCAGAGATTGGCTCTTTGAGGGTTTTGCGGGTGAGTAGCCGCGCAGGAATTTTTTAGAGTGTATAACTCACCTGCACAAACCGCATAAGTGTAACTTTCGAGGCTTTTTTATAAACGAATTTGTTAAGCTTAAAAATACACCCTATATATATATATTGTTACGGTGAAAGATGGTTTATTTACAGAAGATTAAGGAGGGTTGCAGGAGAAAGATGAGGTGGATGCTTCGACCTTGAGGGATCGGGAGATCGGGCACGTCTTCTTCTCTTTCTCTGCCTGATTGCCCGTCTTCGTTCTCTTCCTCTTCGTAAGATTACCCCCCTCGGAAAGAAAACGACGTCTCGTCGTTGAGCTACGGGGCCGACGGTGCGATGTATGGCTTTAGACGGAGCACGTGCACTGTGTCTCGTTGTTTGCGGCGTCCGTCGTTCTGTTCATGGAGGGGTTCTATGACATAGGTGACGTCACTAGATTTGTGGCAGATTCGGTAGGGTCCAATGTAACGATGTTGCAGCTTGTCGGCCAATCCGACATGGCGCTGCGGTGTCCAAAGAAGGACAAGATCTCCGGGAGAAAAACTAACATGCTTGTGGCAACTGTCATACCGAGTGCACTGGCGCTCTTGAGAATCAAGAGTGCGTAGACGAGCTAATTGGCGGGCGTCTTCGGCTCGACTAACTGCATCGGATGCGAATGCTGTGAGGGAAGCGTTTGGTTGAAGTGGAAGGAGGGAATCAATCATTAAGGGAGGTTCACGGCCGAAGAGTAGATAAAATGGGGTAAAACCTGTTGTGTCGTGGCGTGAAGAATTATATGCAAAAGTGATATAGGGTAAGGCGGCGTCCCAATTGCTGTGATCGGACGAGACGTACATAGACAGCATGTCGGATAATGTCCTGTTCAATCGCTCGGTCAATCCATTCGTTTGTGGATGATAAGCGGTGGTGACTTGGTGGCGGACGGAGCAGGATTGTAGGATTTCTGAGACCACGCGCGAGAGGAAAGAACGTCCGCGATCGCTGAGAAGTTCTCGAGGTGCTCCGTATTTCAATATGACGTCCTCCAAGATGAACTTGGCTAGGTCAACAGCAGTACTGGTTGGAAGGGCGCGGGTGATCGCATAACGAGTGGTGTGGTCTATTGCAACTGCGATCCAACGGTTGTCAGTGCGTGACAAAGGAAATGGTCCCAGAAAATCAACCCCGAGTCGCTGGAATGGGCTGAGCGGAGGGTGCAGTGGTTGAAGGAGTCCTGATGGTCGAGTATGCGGTTTCTTTCGACGTTGACACGGGTCGCATGAGGAGACATATTTCTTAACAGTTTGATACATGCCAGGCCAATAAAAACGTTCCTTAACCTTTGTGTAGGTGCGAAGCAGACCGAGATGACCTGATGAAGGGGCGTCGTGTAGTTCGTTAAGAATAGTTGTCTGTAGGTGTTTAGGAATAACTACAAGCCACGGTAATCCATCTGGTCGGAAATTTTGCCGGTATAGGATGTCGTTTCGAATGCGAAAGAGTCCTGAGGATGGCTGGTTTAGGTTTGACGTTAGATGTTCAATATGAGCTCGAAGAGCTGGGTCACGGCGTTGTTCCTGGGCAAGGTTGAGGAGGTCTGAGATTGGAAGGACAGGCAGTTCAGTGTCATCTGAGTAATCGACTGGGCTCACTGGATAGCGGGACAAACAATCAGCATCTTGGTGCATTTTTCCGGATTTGTATACGATGGTAAAGTCATATTCTTGAAGTCGAAGCGACCAGCGGCCGAGGCGGCCAATAGGATCTTTCAGTGACGACAGCCAGCAGAGCGCGTGGTGATCAGTTATGACACGAAAGGGACGTCCAAAGAGGTATGGGCGAAATTTACAAATTGACCATACCACAGCCAAGCATTCCCTCTCAGAGATGGTGTAATTACGCTCAGCTGGTGAAAGGAGCCGGCTGGCGTAGGCAATTACTCGTTCTGTTCCAAGTTGATGTTGCGCAAGAACAGCTCCGATGCCGTGACCACTGGCGTCGGCTCGAATTTCGGTGGGTGCCGTGTCGTCGAAATGTCCAAGAATGGGGCTTGATGTCAAAGCAGCCTTGAGATACCCGAACGACGACTGGTGTTGATGGTGCCATTCGAAAGGTTGATTCTTCTTGAGGAGAGAGGACAGTGGTAGTGCAATGTGTGCGAAGTCTCGAATGAAGCGGCGGAAGTAGGAGCAAAGCCCCAAAAAACTCCTAACGTCTTTCGTTGATTGAGGTTTGGGAAAATCTTTGACTGCCTCGATTTTTTCTGGGTCTGGGAGGATACCATTTTTGTCGACGAGGTGCCCCAGAACTTTAATTTGCTGACTTCCGAACCGACATTTTGATGAGTTGAGTTGTAGTCCAGATTGTTGAAAAACTTCAAGAACTTGCTGCACACGTTCGAGGTGTTTGGAGAATGAGTCAGAGAAAATGATTACATCATCGAGGTAGCATAAGCAGGTTACCCATTTTAGACCTTTGAGGAGACGATCCATCATTCTTTCGAACGTGGCTGGCGCATTGCAAAGACCAAAGGGCATCACCTTAAATTCGAAGAGTCCGTCAGGTGTGATGAACGCAGTTTTCTCGCGGTCCGATTCGTCCACGCTGATCTGCCAATACCCAGAGCGTAGGTCAATGCAGGAAAAATACTCAGCGCCATATAAGCAATCGAGAGTGTCGTCGATACGGGGCAGAGGGTACACATCTTTTTTTGTTATCTTGTTTAATTTGCGGTAATCGACACAGAAGCGCCATGATCCGTCCTTCTTTTTTACTAAGACGACAGGAGAAGACCAAGGACTTGACGAGGACTGGACAACGTTTTGTGACAGCATCTTATTGACTTCATGTTGGATAGCGCGACGTTCGCTCGGTGATACTCGGTAAGGACGGTGGTGGATTGGAGGTTCAGTACCGGTGTCGATTCGGTGAGTAACTGCATTTGTCTGGCCAAGAGGACGACTTGGAAAGTCAAAGATGGTGTGGTACTTAGAAAGCAGGTCGTGAAGTTGATGGATCTTATCCTCGTCCAATGTCGGATCAATCATAGTTGTAATGTTGGCGACGGCAGGGCTCGATAGTTGCGTAGCGACGGTGCTTTCTGATTGTTCCTCGGAAATGGCGGCGACGACACAATTGATTGTAGGGAAACTTCGCGCAATAGTCATACCTTTCGGTAATATTTGATGACTCTGACCAATATTGACTACCCATAAATCCGTGGCACCACTTTGGATAGTTGCGACGCAGTGTGGTAGTGCAAGTTGCCTTTCAAGCAAGATGTTCATATTCGGTGTGATAATGTAGTCACCGTCTTGGATCGAGTGGGTCGTTGTGACATTTATGGCGGCAGCAGACAAAGGAGGAATGCGTGATGTCTCAAGACAGCATAATCTGGACACAACTGAGTCAAAAACATCGCAGGACTCACTGGTATCGAGCTCAATCTCGCCTTTGGCACAGTCGATGAGGGCCGAATGTGAGGAGAGAAAGTCCCAGCCGAGAATGATCTCGTATGGACAGGTTATAAGGACTGTAAAAAGGATGAAGGTAGTCTTGTTGTTAACAATTATGCGAGCGCCGCACATGCCATGAGGTGAGATAATGCCGCCATCTGCACCGCGGAGCGTTTTCGTGTCAGGTGGCGTCAGTACTTTTCGTAAGCGTCGTCGGAGGTCTTCGCGCATTATGGAAATTGCGGCTCCGGTATCGACAAGGGCTAATGCGCTAATACCGTCAATATGAACCATGAGTCGATTATGAGATGTAGCAACGATATTGTGTAGAGGATTTGCGGCTATAAACTGTGATGCAGCCTCACCTCCTAAAGCTGCATGGTTCAGTTTTCCGAGGATCGAAGATCATGGGACGGCGAAACGGGGCGGCGAACGAGTGGGGACAATGATTGGCGGCGACGCGGCGACTGAGGGCGAGGGTTCCGCGATGAGCGATAGAATGTTGCATCTTCACTTGGGAGGCCATCAGAGGGAGAAGCGAAGCTTCTTTTGTAATAACGACCGTCATTGGTGGGTAGAAACGTCCGGTTGTTTGGTTGTCGGTTGTTCCAGCGATTTCGGCAGTAGCGGGCGACGTGACCAGCCATACCGCAAGTAAAACAAATGGGCCGGTTGTCGGGGGTCCTCCACGTGGCGGGATCACGTCGGTGGTATGATCTGAAGGATGGCGTCGCAGTTGAAGATTCACAGGCGCAGCATTCGGGCGTATGTGCCTGTTGATCAAATGATGGTCGAAGACTTGGACGCGGCAAGCCGCAGAACTTCTCCATTTCTTGCTGAACGACAGTTTTAACGGCGGCGACAGATAACTCGTTAGTCGATGAGTGGAGAGACCGGGAAACACCGTCAGCGGGCATCATCGCCTCCAGTTCTCGGCGGACAATTTTCGTGATGCGCTCTGTGTTAGTATCAGAGTCTTCACAAGATGATGTTGCCGGGGTGTTTGGCAAACGGCTGAATTTGTGCGCTATCCTGCGAGTCTTCGCAGCTTCGAACCTGCGGCACTCTTTCAGGACGTCGTCGACAGTCGAGCAATCCTTAATGACGAGTAGCTGAAAGGCATCATCTGCGATGCCTTTGAGGATGTGTTCCATCCGTTCAATTTCTGGCATTTCGGGGTTAGCTTTCCTGCACAGAGATAGGACGTCTTGGATGTAGGTCACATATGATTCGGTCGATGTTTGGACCCTGGATGCCAGCTTTCGCTTGGCCGAAAGCTTGCGACCGGTTGGACGTCCGAAGAGGTCCTGAAGCTTGGCTTTGCAGAGGTCCCACGACGTTAGTTCCTCTTCATGTGTTTCAAACCATGTTCTGGCAGTATCACGCAAGTAGAATATAACATTCGCCAGCATGATAGTGCCATCCCAGCGGTTGTGGATACTGACTCTTTCATAGAGGTCGATCCAGTCCTCAACCTCCTGGTCTCCGGTGCCGGTGAAAAGGCCAGGATCTCGCGGTTTGGCGATAACCAGTGAAGGCTGCGGCGGAGCTGGAGCGCCTTCGGGTGGTGTTTCGGAACTGGAAGTCATGTCGGTCGGAGGTTGGCGACGTCTGCTTCGTGTCTCCAGGTCGGGGGCCGATCCGCACCTCCACCAAAGAATGTTACGGTGAAAGATGGTTTATTTACAGAAGATTAAGGAGGGTTGCAGGAGAAAGATGAGGTGGATGCTTCGACCTTGAGGGATCGGGAGATCGGGCACGTCTTCTTCTCTTTCTCTGCCTGATTGCCCGTCTTCGTTCTCTTCCTCTTCGTAAGAATATATATATATATATATATATATATAATTGCACCAAACTTGCATATGACACACCATAGTTTTTATGTAATTTCTCGTTATTCCCTCTCGTATCCCGGAACGCCATCCTTTCTGGTGCTTGCATTTCCCTCGATAACCATAATTTCAATTTAGATTCTCCGGGCAGTGATTGATGCCTACTAACCGGAAATGTATTTAGTGTTTCAATAAAGAGTAAATATCATAATTAAGAAAACCCGCGACTCGAGAACGCACAAAGGGACCACCAGGGTCTTAAGGTCAGCTGCGCACAACGCTGTCTCTTTCTTTGTTGTCAGCTGCATACAGCGTGTCTTTGCTGTCACGCGCGACAACAAAGAAACCACTTGCAGACAGAGAATCACACACACCTTCCGAGTTCCACCAAATGCCAGTACTCAGCCTTGGCGAGCAAATCAAAACAGACGTCAAGTATAACGCCGCAGGGTCCGCCTCGAATCAACTCGCGCGCGCATCGGTCCTACGAGGATACGCACCTCTGTTCTGAAGCAGGACCACAAGAACCGAGACACTAATCCTTCTTATCCATTCCAAATCCAACTCCCTCGAGCCACAGCACCGAAATGGCGAGGCGATGTGACCCAAAGACTTTACCAGCTAAAGAAGGATCAGCTGTGGGAGGAAAGCAGCCATAACGACCTCTGTCTCACCAATTAGACCTACCAAAAGCGAACGTTTGCAAAAGAAACATAAAAGACCTTCAAACTCCCGAAACCCTCTTCCACTCGTTTTCAGCTGAAGAACCTCTCGAGAGGAAAGCTCACCTTCTCTTTGAGCATTGGGGATTTCAAGCTTTCTGTGGGGAATTAAGCTACTTGCTCGCGCATTTAAGATCAGTTATTATTTTACCAAATCTTGCACGTTTCGAACGCAAAATGGCATAATTTTTCTTATTTTTGTTTTTCTTTCTTCTGACAACCGACGTTCGTAAGAAATACTTCGCACAGTGTATACACATTTTTTTTTTTTTTACATGACAACGAATGTGACTGTTTCGTTGACAAATGTAGGCGGATTGCCAATGCTGTTCCCCATACAGGAGTAAGTCAGACTCCAAACACGAACGTCTTGCCATCTCGGACTTTCTAGAAGCTAAAGGCACAGCTTTCCTGTGCACCGCAATCACGTGACAGCTGAAGTATGTGGTATATGTAGGGTTCCGTGTTTTCGGAGTGTTTTTTTTTTTCGTCCGATTCGGAGGGTGTTTTTCGGAGTGTATTTTTTGTCGAAGATTCGGAGTTTATCGGACTTTTTTATATTTGTTTGATTCCCAATTCTCTGAAATTCGGAGTTTAATTTCGCGATGTTTACTATTAAAAATAAATAAATATTAAGCGGATGTAAACGTATGCCAGATAAAAAAAAATAAAACGCGCTTGTGTCAATTAAAATTTGTTCAGTTGAATTTGGCGTTGGTGTCATTGCCGTCGGCAATACTAATTTGTCCAACGACAAAAGTCGCACACAAGTGTTGCTTCGATAAACGTCGATACCTTAAAATCAATAAACTCCCGGAGGTAGTCGTTAGGAAGCTCGTAGTCATCCCATCCTATTCTATCAATCTAGTCCGCGGCCGCGCGAGGTGAAGTGGTTAAGGATGTAATAGAGAAGTTTCAACTGCCCCGCTTTCCTATTTTATACAATCTCTATGGTTCATAGCTTTCACTGTTACAAAAACATACCCTCTCCTTTCTCTAAATCACAAATCGCGTGGCCCAAACTGGAAACCAAAAGGGTGGCTTTTGTCGTGACCCGAATGTACAGTGACCTATTGCCCTGAATCAACCTTGACGAGACAAGCGGTAAGACCCCTTTTGACAACGGTCCGAGATTTTAAAGATAATTATGGTGGCATTTTCCCAGGGCCATTAACTCTGTGCTCATCAAATTCTAATATATATATATATATATATATATATATATATATATATATATATATGTGTATATATATAGTGTGTGTGTGTGTGTGTGTGTGTGTGTGTGTGTGTGTGTGTGTGTGTGTGTGTGTGTGTGTGTGTGTGTGTGTGTGTGTGTGTGTGTGATGTGTGTGTGTTGATTTTCTGGGGAAAAGAAGCGGGGGGGGGGGGAGTGGCATTGGCACATAAGCATTCGGGGTTTATCGGATAAATCCGATTAGACCAAAAATTTACCGGCGGGTGTTTTTCGGATTTACCAGAAAACACAAAACCATTAAACACTCTTTTTTTTTTCTTTTCGAGCACGCGCGAGAAACAAAGGGGACACGATTTTGGATGCAGAAAACCATAGTTCGATGGAGCTATACGCGTGGCTTGTGTCCAGCCATCGTGATTGGTCCTTGGTCGTTCTTATCGGCTAATGCTGCAGCCTCATTGGCTGTTGAGCGATAATGATATGCACGCGGGACTGGCCCCGCCCGGCGTTTCTTTGGCTGACTCTCTGTATAGTGCCGGAACGCCAAGTTTTGATGCCGATTCTCTTACCTCCGTGACAAATTGAGAAATGACAGAGCATCCGGGGACTGCATGCGTGGCAAGAGGCCAGCTAGACTAGGGCAGGGGCGCCATGTTGTCCGGGTGAAAAGGGGTATATACGACGCAATCAAAAGTCCACCGGCGCGGACGCGCCTGACTCTAGCCGCTAATAATAGCGTCCTATTTGCGCTAGGTCGCGTGCGGACGAAAGCGCTACGATTAGTCGAAACAACGTCGTGCCGCTCGCGTCAGTACACGACTTCGATTGCCTTGCAATGCACACTAAACGCTGGTTCGTGCACGCTTGCGACCGCTTGCGACTTCTATGGTACGACGAGGTGGCGCCATCCATGAGCAGGCCCTGGAACTATGATTTCAATAGAGCGAAGGTTTCGCACTATTTGCGAGATCAAATATCGTTTCAAGCCAAGAAAGAAAGAACGATGCATAAAAAAGATGAAAGATGCGGAAATCGCAAGGGTCCACCACGGCTATCCGGCAGATGGCGCCAGTGGGTTCTCTCGTCGCAAAGGGTTTTAAGAGTTATAATGCGATTAAATGCAAAGGTCCAAGCGAGCTGGACAACAAGGGCGAAAATAATCCCTGGGAGAAAGGGAACAAGAGGGACAAAGGACAAACACTTCCGTCTCCCAAACACAGCTAGGTGACTGGTGAGGCGACCCGAAAAAATCCGCCTGGATCCGGGTTATCGAAACCCGGGACACTCTCCAAATTACAGGTGGAGCGCTCTGCCAACAGGGCTAACGCCGGACCGAGGCGGATTTTTCGGTCGCTCACCAGTCCGCCTAGCTGTGTTTGGAGATTTGTGTTGTCACTTGGTCCCTCATGTCCCTTTCTCCAGGGATCCAGGGATCGTTTCGTCATTCATCGTCCAGCTCGCCGATCTGGGGGCCATTGGCTGTGGAGGACGCATATATACGTGGATTGCAAGTTACCTTAAAGCAAGGCAAGTGTACATATCGACGCCGGAGGGCAACACTGGTTTTCACGAAATCAAGAGGGGAGTACCGCAAGGAGGGTCCTTAGCCTCATGCTTTTTAGCATTTCTCTAATAGGCCTTCTTAAAATACTTCCTAAAAACGTTCACGTATCCATATACGCTGATGACATCTGTTTCTGGGCGTGCAGTAGGTCTCTCAACATAAACAAAGTAAGACTACAGAAAGCAATAAACATCACAGCAAGCTACCTCCACGAGCGGGGTCTGCATATATCACCGGACAAATCAGCGGTGATGGCATTCAGCAGAAAACACACGGACAAATACCCAATCGTGATCGATGGAAAACCAATTCCATACGTCACTGAACACACATTTCTCGGTGTCACTGTCGACAGGCAACTGACATGGAGCCCCCACATAAAGCGCCTAAAGAAAAAGCTGACCTCGTTTATCGATATAATCAGAATGATTAGTGGGACTAAATGGGGATGTTCTGTCTCTGCGCTAATGGCCCTATACAATGCTCTGTTTCTCGGCCTTATGCGCTACAGTCTTCCTGTTATGCATACTGTATCACGGTCTCTTCTTAAAGAATTAGAAAGTGCCCAAGCACAAGCTCTTCGAGCTTGCTTAGGACTGCCGAAATGCACATCGAATGTGGGAACTCTGGCTGAAGCACGAGCAGTTTCGCCCGCCATTTTAAGGACACAAGAAACGTTGCGAGCTCATCTTCGTCACAAAACTAGAATACATAAACATCATCTAGCAAATATCTCTACAGAGAGACCATCCTCAGGATTTGCCCAAGTAATCACGCTTTTGGAGGATTATATTCCCAGATCATTTGAAGCGGCTACAATTCCAAGATATCCACCGTGGAAGTACCCCACTTAGAAATCAGAACAAGTATCCCAGGGATCACTTCGAAAACAAAGATGCCTGCGCCGGTGATCACCCAGATTGCTCTTGAATACATCAATAAATCATACAACTCATTCCGCCACATCTTCACTGATGGCTCTACAATGACGTCATCATCGGCTCTGGGAGTCTACATTCCTTCTATGAGAACATCCATAAAAGCAAAGCTGAGCCACGTCACCTCATCAACGGCGACAGAGCTCGCGGCAATTCGAGCAGCAGTGACACAAGCGGGAACTGAAAAACCTCAATTTTGGGCAATATTTGTTGACTCGAAGCCCGCTCTCTACACCCTCTCCTCGATGAAAAAAGTAGCCCATATCTACAACTTGCACAAGATATTTTGGAAGCAGCTCGCCAAGCTTCGTGCCAGGGACACCATTTTATTTTACAGTGGGTTCCTGCCCACTCCGGTATAACCGGAAATGTTCTTGCCGACAGAGCTGCTAGAGATGCTCACGAAAGCATTATTATTGTCTCTATTCCATTCTCAAGACCAGATGCAAATAGCATGATCAGAAAAATCGGCCAAGAAATAACATCGTCTCTCTGGGAAAACCCTCAATACCACTACCGATATCTTTACAATATTGATCCTAAGCTGCAGTTTCGGGCTCCACGAGGTTTACCCAGACCAACGGAGACCGTGCTACACCGCTTGCGGCTTAAAGTTGCGTACACCAACAGCTACCTTCACAAAATCGGAAAAGCTCAGTCTCCTGAATGTGCATCGTGCGGCAGCGTCCATAACATCCAACACGTAGTCTGCGAATGCGAGGAGTACAGCCATGAAAGGCAGTTAATGAAGAAACACCTCAACATCAAAGAGGAAGAACAAATAAGCATCGACATCGTGTTTGGTCCCTGGATGACATCTTCTGACGGTTATAAGGCTACAGAAGCTCTCCTGAAGTTTCTGAAGAGTACTCGTTTACAGCATAGGCTGTAGTGTTCTAAAGTGAACTGAAGTGGTAAATGATGCTTGCCATTGAAACACTCACATCTACATTTATTTTTAATTTTTCCCTTGTATCATTTTTTTATATTCTCTTATACTTCTTTTATATCAATTTTGTTTTCTTACCTTTCTCTACTCCTTTCTATCTTTTTTGTTATTCCGTTCATTACACAGTGTAGCAAACCAGCACAAGGCGCTGGATGACATCACTGTTTTAATAAACGCCTACTTCTCT
>JAZHYW010060779.1:0-12565 GCA_037355805.1 Ixodes ricinus | reverse complement strand
CCCTCACGCCCCTCACGCACTCATCGCCCTCACGGCCCTCACGTACCCCTGACGCACTCATCGCCCTCACAGCCCTCACACCCCTCACGCCCTCACCGCACCTCGCGGCCCTCGACACCCCTCACGCACTCATCGCCCTCACGGCCCTCACACCCCTCACGCACTCATCGCCCTCGCGGCCCTCACACCCCTCACGCACTCATCGCCCTCGCCCTCACACCCCTCACGCACTCATGCGCCCTCACGCAACTCATCGCCCTCACGCCACTCACACGCCCTCACGCACCCTCACGCACTCTCGGCCCTCACACCCCTCACGCACTCATCGCCCTCACAGCCCTCACACCCCTCACGCACTCATCGCCCTCATGCCACGCACCGCCCTCACACCCCTCACGCACTCATCGCCCTCACGCACTCATGGCCCTCATGCCACTCACCGCCCTCACCGCCCCTCACGCACTCTTGGTCCTCACACCCCTCACGCACTCATCGCCCTCACAGCCCTCATACCCCTCACGCACTCATGGCCCTCATGCCACTCACCGCCCTCACACCCTCACCCTCCGCACTCATACCCCTCACGCACTCATCGGCCCTCACAGCCACTCACACCCCTCACGCCCCTCACGCACTCACGGCCCTCACACCCCTCACGCACTCATCGCCCTCACAGCCCTCACACCCCTCACGCACTCATGGCCCTCATGCCACTCACCGCCCTCACGCCCCTCACGCACTCATGGCCCTCACACCCCTCACGCACTCATCGCCCTCACGGCCCTCATACCCCTCACGCACTCATCGCCCTCACGCCACTCACCGCCCTCACACCCCTCACGCACTCATACCCTCACGCACTCATGGCCCTCATGCCGCTCACCGCCCTCACGCCCCTCACGCACTCTTGGTCCTCACACCCCTCACGCACTCATCGCCCTCACAGCCCTCATACCCCTCACGCACTCATGGCCCTCATGCCACTCACCGCCCTCACGCCCCTCACGCACTCATGGCCCTCACACCCGTCACGCACTCACCGCCCTCATGGCCCTCAAACCCCTCACGCCCTCACACACTCACCGCCCTCACGCCCCTCACGCACTCATGGCCCTCACACCCCTCACGCACTCATACCCCTCACGCACTCATGGCCCTCATGCCACTCACCGCCCTCACGCCCTACTCTTGGCCCTCACACCCCTCACGCACTCATCGCCCTCACGGCCCTCAAACCCCTCACGCCCCTCACACACTCACCGCCCTCTCACGCCCCTCACGCACTCATACCCCTCACGCAACTCATGGCCCTCATGCCACTCACCGCCCTCACGCCCCTCACGCACTCTTGGTCCTCACACCCCTCACGCACTCATCGCCCTCACAGCCCTCATACCCCTCACGCACTCATGGCCCTCATGCCACTCACCGCCCTCACGCCCCTCAGCCTCATGGCCCTCACACCCCTCACGCACTCACCGCCCTCACGGCCCTCATACCCCTCACGCACTCATGGCCCTCATGCCACTCACCGCCCTCACGCCCCTCAAGCACTCTTGGCCCTCACACCCCTCACGTACTCACCGCCCTCACGGCCCTCACGCACTCACGGTCCTCACGGACCTCACTCACCCTCACACTCATGAAATTCCCCTGGTTCAGAAACTCCCTAACCCTTTACCTTACCTGTGAAGATGAGGGTTAGTGAGGGTGAGTGAGGGCTTTCATGAGTGAGGTTTGCCGAGGTATGGCTGTGTGCGCGAATCCTGAGCGCGTGCTGACGGCGAGCTTCCACAGTTCTTTTGCAACGTGCATTCCGCACCATCAAGAGTGCCTGTCTTAGCAGCCTAGTGATGTGAGTCTCGTTCTGAGCATGCGCTCTAAACAGCACCCACAAATATGGCGTCCAGTGAATACTCCCTATACAAAACGAGCGCTCCGTGACCAACTTCCATGACCAAGTTTCCGTGACATCGACCTCCGAACTTTTGCAGCCCCTTCCAAGCGCAGAGAAAGACTTAGTTCTACGTTAAATATAAATAAATAAATAAACATTGAATTGTTTATTGTACTATCGGATTGTATTGTCAATCGCCCGCCAAAAATCCGATAGTAAAAAAGCGCTCGGCCATTTCAGTCCGCGCGTCCGCGGACGGGGCGCGGATCGCAGGAGTCGGTCACGCGACGGTCACGTGGTACACGGTCCGCGGACGAAAGTCGCGATTCGGTCCGTCGTGCCAGAAAGAGCGTTGTGCGCCCATGTACGACACGACACAACGTACGCCGGAACCCCGCGCGGACACCGTTGAACACAAACAGAGACGCACACCGCACAAACCGGCGCGCGTTTGAGTGAGCGAGAAGAAGAGCCGCCGTCTATTTCCAGAGGTGTTGGGTGGATTCCTGCCTGTCTGCCGCCGTGGCCCCCCCAGACGACACCTGAGCTGGCTTCCTCCCCCCACCTAGGAGACAAGGCTCGGGCCTTTCCTCCCCACACGTCACCACTAGTGGATCTACGTATACGCCGCCTTAGCTGACGTCAGCGTCGCCTCCAGTGCCTGTCGCAGCGTCTCGCGACGAACGTGACGCAAGCAGGCGGCGACGCCTAGACGGACGCGTCTGTCGCTTTGCGGCGTCTCTTGTCCAGCTTCTGCGTGTTTGCCGCTTGCGGAAGCCACTAACACTAGCGAAGTGGCGCAAGTCACCGCCCTATTCAGAGAGTTCATTCAGCCTCGTCCATCCATCTATCCATCCGAAAACGATGACGTCTTAAGCAGGCCTTGTCTTCTATCCGAAGCGCAAGTTCGCCGGCTTCTTGAACGAGGTGTGGCGGTGACGTCAGAATGCCGAGTTCTCATTGGCTCCGGTTGGAAGGCTTGTGGGTACACCTCAAGGCAGCTAGCGTTGAGGCATTCCAGCCAATCCAGCGCAGCGAATGTATCACTCTGCGCTCCGCGCGTTGCTGTCGTTGGTGGTAACGAGGCGTTACCAGTAGCGCACTGCTCAGCAAACTTGTACGGAACGCGTGAACAATCTCTCTTCCTATGGGGACTTTCTTCGGGATGGTCCTGACGTGAGAAAACACACAGCTCCCGAACACTGTACTTACGTTACGTATATTGTGTAACGCGTAACATAGTTACGCGTTGTTCGTCACATGATCCTTTCCAAGTCTTCAAACACTTACGCTTACAATTTTTTTCGTGTTTCTATAGGCGCCAAGTTGCATATAAATTCTCCCGTTTTTCGTTGCTTTTTTATTTATTTTTTCTCGTGAGTATTCATTTAGTACCGCAAAAAGAAAGACGAGATAATCATGTCAAGTTTCTGAATGAACATAAAGTTTGCTGAAACACGGTTCTTGCGCAAACTTCCGTTACTTTTTGTCGCTAATTTGTCGTAGCTCGGGCGAGGCGAGGAGAGCGAGCCAGGGAGACTGGGAAATCAGGACGCCGCCTTTGCGACGCCGAAGCCGCCGCCGAAATAAGGCACCCGACCAAGCACGGGTTGAGACCCCGAGCTCTCTCTCGGGTTCGGTGTCCCCTCTCCCTCTCGCTGCACGAGTCATCCGCTGCCGGAGACGGAGAGTCATGGGGGTCTTGTTTCCTGCTCCCTGAGAGGGAAGAGGGTGAACTTGTTTTGTCTCGGGGGTTTACAGGATGATTGTCAGTCCGGGAGGAGTGTGACGAAGTTCTTTTTAACGCGAAACGTTCTTTGGCTAGTTGCTTCGGATTTCGTGGAGCCGCATTTCGTGACGTGTGACGTCACATGACTTCAGTTTCTCCGCTGGATTTAGCGGGAAAATTGACGTCCCGTGACCTCGACTCCAATGCAGTTCTCCCGCTAAATTTAGCGGGGAAATGGGCGTCACGTGCTCTCATGTCACGTGATGCTTGGACGTTTTGCGTGTGCAACACAAATGCCTAGCAATTTGCCCTTCAATTTTTCTATGTTCCCAGGACGGGGGGAGGGGGGGGGGGGTATTTATGTTTTATTTATTGATGCCCAGCACTTCACTTGAGCGCTTACAGTTTTTGGTAACTACACATTGTTTGGTGCGCAACGTTGCCCAAGCTTTTGTCTGCTCTGTGTACGAAACCGGTGTACGCGGCCACTACAATAGAAGGAAGGAAGGGCAGCTGCACTCGACCGCTTCGCGTTTCTTGCGGTGTGCGGTCCAGCTGTTCTCGGACGTCGCTCGGACATGGACGACGTCATCCAGCGGATTGACGTCACTGGTTCCGGGCCAACGCACGCCGGGATGACGTCATCGTTCGGAGCCACGCAGTAGTCACGCGCACGACTGTCGCGATGCTGCAGCTTTGCCCGTCGCCCCGACAGCTGAGACTCAGAATCCCCCGGAGGAAAACAAAACAGGGATCAGGGTGTTGTCTTCGTAAATAAGGACTGACCTTGGCGACATCGTCGGCTCGCGTTTTCCTCGAGCGAGCGAGCGGCTGCGAAGCGCAAACAAGGATGCAAATAAATATACAGTGTGCGTGCGTGCGTGGGTCTGTGTGTGTGTGGGGGTGGACAACAGACGAGTGATGATTGCGTCTTTTGTTCATTTCTGAGGGGGAAATGAAAAAGAAGGAAAAAACGGGAGATTTGTGGTGCGATTCTGGGAAACTGAGAGCGTACGCGATGTCACCACCCTGACGTCGTGCTAATGCGACAGCTCGTTCCTAAAGCCACAGCCGCACTGCTCTAGGCGTCATACAAAAGACACGCTGTTCCCTGCAGACGCATGATGACAGAATTATTTGCGGACAGGCGTCAGCATCTTCGAAGCACGCACTGCTTCGAAGATCCTGCGTACGTGGTCTCCGAACGCGCACACTTTTTGGAGGACCAATCTTACAGGTCCGTACTCTTTATATATATATATATATAAGAAAGGAAGGCGCCTCAGCCAGTGTCCGCAGACGGCAGTCCGTCTACCGTATGACATATTAACGGTGTGACTGGCTGACTGTCGGGACTAATCCGGCGGTCGAAAGGCGCTGCTCGCAGCCGTAGCGCCGAAAGCAGCTTTTGGTTGGATAATATGTATCATACCGCACGGCCATTAACCATATTGCGGTAATTTTTATTCAAATTCAAAACCAAGTTTTTCGGGGTTTAATAAAAAAATATACTAGTATATAGTGTAAACGGCTTAATTTTCGCGGGCTAAATTTTCGCGAATCGGGCCAAAGCTGAAAATTTGAAATTATTCGCGGGCTCTAATTTTCGCGAATCGAGTGTAGCTTCCGTAGCGTTCACATATTGGCCGAATTGTTCGCAGGACCTATTTTTCGCGAGTTTATGCGATTCGCGAAATTCGCAAAAATTAGGTCCTCGCGAAAATTTAGTCGTTTACAGTATATGTTTTTCGGTGTCTATTTTTGGCGTTGCACCAAACATCGGTTTATGTCAGGGATAATGCTGAACAAAACATGACACGGGGTTCTCCAAACTCCAGGGGTCAAGGGCCTTACTCGAATGCTCGGAAGAACTACCCGGTACCAAGTTTAATACAACAACAACAATAATAATAATGATAATAATAATTATAACAGTAATAATATTATTAATAATAAATAATAAGACTAAGAAATAATTTTGTTTTCATGGATATTACGTCAAAACAGAAGGACCAGGGAAGGAAAAAAAAATATAGAGACAGCTTGACAAGCACTCGGCACCCTTTTAACACGCAGCTTGCGGTTTAGAAAAAAGATTTTATCATATAAATACAGCACCAGGCACAGTCGGCAAATCGACAAAGATGCATTCTTCCTTTTGCGCAGATATCCACGACCAACCCTGTTAAAAACTACGGGAGTTTTTATTTTTTCGTTCTCTTATCATTTGCAATGTTGTCAACTATGTCGACCGTCGTGGAATTTGTTTTTCCCGATATGCATGTGGGAATTTACGGAGCGGAGCTGCGATATTTATCCGCGTTCGGGCTATCAATCGCGCGTGAAAGGCATCCGCTCTCCTGCATAGCTGCTCGTTTTATTTTTTTTTCTTTCCTCTTCATTTTTATCTATCTATGCAGTTGCTTAACTTGTAATATTATTCGTCTCTTTTTAAAGTACAGTATTTTGGTATCGTCGAGCATACCAAAGCTTCTATTTCAATACTTTCTTACCCTGTAAATTCCTGCGTTCGTGTTGTTTTATCTGTATGCGGCTGACATTCTATGCGGTCGATGCTTTCCTGCAAAGAGGCAGAAACATATTACATTATCCTCATACTTGTTCACTCGAAGCCTTGGAAACTCGGTGAGAGCTCTCATTATGTCTTGCTGATATATTTTTCTGTTTTTTTTTTTGTTTTTATTTAAAACATTTTTTTTACTGTGTCGATACAAAGAAAAAAATGTAGCTTGATTTTTTTTTATGTGCCTAAAGGGTTTCAGTTGTCAGCTGTTACGAAAGTGTTCGTAACAGCGTTACGAAAGCGTTCGTAACAGGTAGGGTTTTCTTGTTTGATGTTGCTTAGTTCCTGACATAAGAAACCTTTTTTTTTTCTACTAATTTTTTGTGCATACGTACAGTCTTTCTGACCTTGCTTCCCGCGGTCGCGATTTTCGGAGGGCACGGCCGATATTGTCAGCACCTATATTTGCGCGTATTTCGTCTTTCTTTTGTTTTCCTTGACGATTTCTTTTTCGATCACCGGTAGTATGGGGCATAAAAAGCAGTGAAAACCGATGCAATAGCATATTACCAATGTTATTGACCGCCGGAGGCACGTCGGGCTGCCTTCATTTTTGTAGGTCGCAGACAATTCCCCAGACGGCGATCGTTACTCGAAAAGAGCATGCGCCGAACGTCTGCGCATTCGTTAATTAATTAATTAATCAATTGATTCTTAAGGACCCCGGCAGGAGCACTACACAATGCATTTAAAAAAAAAGTAAAGAAGTAGTTATGTGAAACATTGAGACGCAGATGAAAGGAAAGCATTCCAAAATTCAGGACGAAAAGCTGAATGGGGAAAACATTGACATACACAAACATAAACAAACAGAAAAAGCGAAGGAGTAATAAACAAAATATGGTTGTACACCAAACGCATGGACGTGTCTGATTACAAAACAAGATGACATGATACGACATTTCTAATAAAAAACAAAATATCTGGGTCACTGACCAATACTACGTCGTCTGTCAGATATCATATACAATTCTGATTGGGCTCTTTGGTCTCTCAAGCTTACTTCTTTTTCACAAGTAACGACAATCACCCGGAATGACGAGCCACATTTCGCCGGAACGAAATGGCGTCATTCGGTCCAATCTTTTGCTGTGCGCTGCCACTCACTTCAAAAAAAAACAAAAAAACTGCACCGTCACGCAGTCGGTTTTTTTAATAACTACCGCTACTTGCGGGAAGCACCAAGGGCTCCTCTTGATTTATTTTAATTTATTTATTTATCTTCGAGCGACCGACAAAGAGCTTGACGCCTCAAGCCGGGGTCACACATCTGCATGCAAAGACGAGCCATCGCAATATCCGTGGTTCGAATGCCGGCTGCCAAGTGACTCGCATTCGAATCTGTTTGCAGACTGTCTTTTGGATGATGTAGCAATCAACGTGACCCCGGCTTTAGTGGTACACTTATCAATGCCAGATAACATAATACATTTGTTCGGACACGATAAAAAAAAAAGTTAGGACAAAACAATGGTAGGAAAACACTTCCTGAGCTTACAATCTTCATAACAAAATATCTAAGCTAACATTCCCACGAATCTGTTCTAAACGAGTACACGTCAACTGAAGAGAGAGAGATGAAACTTTATTAGGCCCAAAGAACACGAGCAGAGGGGCCTCAGTCCAGGCCCCTCTGCGTGCGTGTCTCCAGAGAGGACTGGATGTACGCAGCCAGGTAAACGTTGGTCCGATAATGTGGTGGCCGTAGTCAGCCACTCGGGGTTGGGGGGGGGGAAGGACAGGGAGGTGGGGTTAGGGAGGGTGGAGGAGGGGAATGGCAGATCCATAAGATGTGATGGGTATTTGGGCGGTCGCCACAGTGGATGCAGGGGGAGGATCCTCAGGAGAGTAGACCTCGTAGAAGGTGGATGCGGGCTGGGGTGGGAAGAGTGTTACTTTGGGCGTTGCGGAGGATGGTGCCTTGGTGGCGTGTGAGGTGAGTGTGAAGGGTGGAAAGACTCGACGGGCTTCGTCTATATGACTCGAGGAAGTGAAGGCCACGGGAAACGTCTGGGCAGATCTGGGGATGTCGGGTGCCCGGTGAAGCGTTTCTGCGGGCGAGCAGGTGTGCTTTTCTCGTTGCCCGGCATGCCCCCGCGACCTGGGATCCAAAAACAACCTCAACAGGTGACAGTAGGTCACGCTCTAGACCGGCGCTCGGCGACGGCAAGTGCTGCGTGGCAGCAAATCAGGAAGGATGAAACAAAGAATAAAGTACTAGACCTACGAGAAACGAGCAAGTAGACGTGACTTGGTAGCGCTGGTGGTGGACCAGTTATACCATTTACCATATTGTACAGAAACGTCAATCCTGTTGTGCAACGTGTCAAATTTCACGAGGTCACAAATCTTTTTCGTAGCTGTGGAAATAATACGGGTGAACATAATGATCAAGCAACACACGAATGAATTTACGTTGAACACCCTAAATTACACGTCAATAAGTCACTCCAATACAGTTCCAGACAGTTCATGCATATTGGAGATTCCGCTTATACAAACGTTAACTTGTACCGGATTGGAAAAGCGGCCAGCCCTAATTGCCAACACTGTGACCAACAAGAGACAATTGAACACATATTTTTAAGTGCGAACACTACGCATCCGAACGAATTGAATTCTTGAACTGCCTGAGAGGGCTGGACATTCCTTTCACGCTCGAAGCTACATTATTTCCGAAGGGACCAACTTCCACGTGCATACGGCTGAGAAAATTTGTGTTTTGTTTTTTGGGCGCGTGCGATCTACTCTCAAGACTGTGACTGTGACGTGTAAGAAACTTTAGAACGGTAGCCTATACTTCGTTTCGCCTTATCTGCGGGCGGGGCCGGGGCTGAGAGCGCGAGACCAGCGCTTTTAGCGCTTCTCCCCAGCTCGCGCGCTCGAGCAAGGCCTGAACGCGCGGAGCTTTCGTGCTCGCGCTTCCAGCTTTGCCTTCGCTCGCACGTGGGGTGAAACGAAGTATAGTTAGGTCGATATAAGTACTCTCATTATTTATTTTGTGCTTGCTGGTGCGCGCTATGGGGTTCTGTCGTGCATAGCACTGTTTGAACATATGTCACAGTTCGTCTTAACGGCCCTAATCATTTTATTTTATCTTTTTATTTTCGCCCGCGAAACGTGTTTAGTCATTATTTTGCTAACGCTGCCCTCGTCATCCCCGGACCCCTTCATCACCATATTTTCCCTTCCCTTTCCCCGCATTCACCCTCATCAACCTACAATAACCCAGGCCCGTGAAACGTGCCCACCGTGAGTGAGGCAAATCTCACGTCTGGCAAACAACACAACTATGACCAACCAGCCATGCATATTGGAAACCACTACGCACCACTGAAGAAGATAGACGTTAAAAAAATACGATAGTTTACAAATAAACTGCGTGTTATTCGCGTAATGGCAGATGTAACAAGTCTAGAGAAAGCATTCGTAATTGTAGTTACATGCTGAAGGAAATTAATCGCAGTATTCATAAAAGCTCCCAGATGAAGGATGACCTCAACGCGATTATTATTGGTGTGAATCTGATTGTATATGGAAAATTCGGAATTTTATGCTTTCTAGAAAAAGACACAACTTTCGTCTATGACTTGTTTAAGAAGGCCATTTGAAAGACTTCACACCGAAATATAATCTATATCACGCTGAAGGAATTCACAATCTTCAGCCACTTCAACCACCGTAAACAACTTAAAGGGAAACTGAAGCGATTTTTTGTATTCGAGGAAAAACACTTAAACCATCTTCATTTGGCCTCCTCTCCAGGATTACGAATATCAAGATTATTTTTCAATTTGGTGCCCGGAAGCTGCAGAAAATCATTTCCAAAGTGCCGCCGAAGCATCTCCTTGCAGGAGCGTGACGTCATTTGGGCTTTTTCGGAATCTCGGCTCTCCGCATCTTCAGCACCCATCAAAAATATATGCACGCGTAATCTCGCTATCCAAAAAAAGAAAAAAGTATGGCGGAAAATTACGTTAAGATTGGTGTCAGTGCGGGAATATACACTGACAAGCTCGCAATTTCACGCTACCCAGCGAGAAGCGCTTGGCGGCCAAAAGACCCCAGTGCAACCTAACGACTGGCCGGAACGTTCTTCCCTGTTTCCCTCGTTTAGTTACATCTTCCGGGAAGACGAACGTGATGATCCGATTCACGGGATCAAAACACTAAACTCGCCTCTAACTCCTTTTTTTTCAAGAATATTTACCTTTAGTTTTTATTGAAATATCATCAGAAGATAACAACAACTGACGTGTGCCCAATACAAGAAGCGAGATCATCCACAAGAATCCGCGAATATCTATAGGAACTTTACCCCAACCTGCTTCGGGGACGCGAAGCGTTCGGGCCCCCTATTCTAATATACTCTCCGATAAAATATGCTCTCAAGCTTTTAGCGGCGCTTGTTCAGCGTCCCTTGAAGAGAGAGAGAGAGAAAGAGAGAGAGGGGAGTTGGGAGGAGACGTCTGGAGCAGAAGGCGGTGTCCCCAGAGCAGCAGGCGCGTGCCGTGTCAAGGTCGCCATCGCCGCCACGGTGCCTCCCCAGTCCAGACACAAAGCGGATCTCAACATTCCGACGCGTCGACGACGGCGACGACGGCGAGGCAATCTTTTACGACCCGCGCGCTTTAGGACCGGGGGGCAATTCATTATGCAACCTCGCGTCGCCCGAAACTAACTCCAGCGCTCGCCACCCCTCCGGTAGCACGATTCCAGGGACCCCGGTAGCTGGACAGTGCGGTCACAGAAGCGACTGCTTGTCGCCGGCGCCGTCTCATTATGCATGTGGCGAGGCCCGGAGAGGAAGATATATGGGAGAACGAAAATCGGAGAATTAATGAAGGAGAAGCAATACTAATAGTAATAATAATAAAAAAAATGCTTTGAATATAATCTCGTCAAAGAATCGCCGCGTCCGTGCCTGGGTCGTTCGGTCGGCCTTCTCAAGGTCCTCCGCATTGGCAAGGACTCCCTCCCGGTCGTTGTCTCTCACCAAACCCGATCTCGGGAGGAGATCTGAAAGCGCGATGACGTGACTTCAGAGAAGGCGCTCTTCTGGGTGGTTGGGCCTCTGAGCGCCGCAGGCTGGTCAGTGGTAACGCACAGCCATGTAGCTTGGAGCACGTGGAGCGAAAGCTCGCGCTGCAGAGCCCAGGTATCCTGTGGGCTCGGTCGTCTGCACCTGACCGTTCGATCTGGATGACCGCCGTGCCGGCGTGAGGTCGTCGTATACCGCTGGTCCGTGGCGCAGGTTGAAGGCCCCTCGTTAGCAGTCGCACCGCACTGGCTGCATTCTTTCATCCACAGCGTAAATACCAGGCCCCCATAGAGGTCCCTCTGGCGCCGGTGTTTCAGCACCAGGGTCGTCCTCGTGTGGATTGAGGCTCCACATGGAGCCAGGCGCCGACCAGGGCATCCGGACACAGGGAGCTATGACAGCATGGCCACCTATCGATAACGGACTTTACTTACATCTGTACAAATTCAAAACCAGGGAGTTAACTGACCTCGCTTCCCCTCAAATCCCAACGTGGGGAGGCTCCGGCTTTCGGCCCCGTAGGCCGACTGACGCCTTACGGGAGCTCTGGAAGCCTCTCCCCAGCAAGGTCCCAACACGCGCCGCCACGCACGTGCAGGCCAGCTGCCTCACGTGCCCGCCTCGGCTGGTTTCTTGAGGGGACCAGCGCGACGCTGCCCGGTGGGCAGACCTCCCCCCCCCCCCCCCGTTTGCCCGGCCGGCGGGTCCCAGCTGCGGTCAAGGCGTCTCGTCGGCACGGACGCCCCCGCACCCTCTCTTCGGGTGGTCTCGGGCGGCGTGATGGTGCCGATTAACACTCCCCGGGAGCTGTGTATCCGCCAGGATGTGATGGGCATCGGGGATCCCGTTAGAAGAGCCAGAGCCCGCGCGTGGACCTTCTCCCACAGCTGCGGGCTTCTCGGTATGTCGCTGGATAGCCGGATTCGCCCCACGGCGCGGACGCTTCCCATCCACGTCTGTTGAGGCTTCCTGAGAAAGGCCGTTCATTAGAGCGTACAATAATGGCCGCAACTTCAGGCACCCGCCATCTTGCTTCCGTTCTGCACGAACGGCCCGTGGGTGCGGCCATCTTCACGGCAGCGGTCCAGACCAGCTTTCGAAGCAGGCTGCAGCTTGCAAACGTACTGCGGGGACAGATAGGCTCCAGCTCCCTTGCCGCCGGCATACTGCTCATACATCACACAAAAAGTCACGGCACCGCTGCAGACAAATGACAGAATTGTCTGCGGACACGCTTCAAACATGTTTACATATGTATACTTCGAACATGTCTGCAGAATGCCTTCTGTAAGATGTATTAAGCAGTTTGTCCCG
>JAZHYW010060778.1:0-20101 GCA_037355805.1 Ixodes ricinus | reverse complement strand
GCTTCACGCACTCACCGCCCTCACGCCCCTCACGCACTCATGGCCCTCACACCCGTCACGCACTCACCGCCCTCACGGCCCTCAAACCCCTCACGCCCCTCACACACTCACCGCCCTCACGCCCCTCACGCACTCATGGCCCTCACACCCCTCACGCACTCATACCCCTCACGCACTCATGGCCCTCATGCCACTCACCGCCCTCACGCCCCTCACGCACTCCTGGCCCTCACACCCCTCATGCACTCATCGCCCTCACGGCCCTCAAACCCCTCACGCCCCTCACACACTCACCGCCCTCACGCCCCTCACGCACTCATGGCACTCACACCCCTCACGCAACCATGGCCCTCATGCCACTCACCGCCCTCACGCCCCTCACGCACTCTTGGTCCTCACACCCCTCACGCACTCATCGCCCTCCACAGCCCTCATACCCCTCACGCACTCATGGCCCTCATGCCACTCACTGCCCCTCGCGCCCCTCACGCACTCATGGCCCTCACACCCGTCACGCACTCACCGCCCTCACGGCCCTCCAAACCCCTCACGCCCCTCACACACTCACCGCCCTCACGCCCCTCACGCACTCATGGCCCTCACAACCTCACGCACTCATACCCCTCACGCACTCATGGCCCTCATGCCACTCACCGCCCTCACGCCCCTCACGCACTCTTGGCCCTCACACCCCTCACGCACTCATCGCCCTCACAGCCCTCATACCCCTCACGCACTCACCCTCGGCCCCTCATGCCACTCTCACCGCCCTCACGCCCCTCAAGCACTCTTGGTCCTCACGGACCTCCACTCACACCCTCACACTCACATGGAAATTCCCTGAGTTCAGAGACTCCCTCACCCTCACCTTACTTACCTGTGAAGATGAGGGTTAGTGAGGGTGAGTGAGGGCTTTCATGAGTGAGGTTTGCCGAGGTATGGCTGTGTGCGCGAATCCTGAGCGCGTGCTGACGGCTGAGCTTCCACAGTTCTTTTGCAACGTGCATTCCGCACCATCAAGAGTGCCTGTCTTAGCAGCCTAGTGATGTGAGCTCGTTCCTGAGCATGCGCTCTAAACAGCACCCATAAATATGGCGTCCAGTGAATACTCCCTATACAAAACGAGCGCTCCGTGACCAACTTCCATGACCAAGTTTCCGTGACATCGACCTTCGAACTTTGCAGCCCCTTCCAAGCGCAGAGAAAGACTTAGTTCTACGTTAACTTTAAATAAATAAATAAACATTGAATTGTTTATTGTACTATCGGATTGTATTGTCAATCGCCCGCCAAAAATCCGATAGTAAAAAAGCGCTCGGCCATTTCAGTCCGCGCGTCCGCGGACGGGGCGCGGATCGCAGGAGTCGGTCACGCGACGGTCACGTGGTACACGGTCCGCGGACGAAAGTCGCGATTCGGTCCGTCGTGCCAGAAAGAGCGTTGTGCGCCCATGTACGACACGACACAACGTACGCCGGAACCCGCGCGGACACCGTTGAACACAGCAGAGACGCACACCGCACAAACCGGCGCGCGTTTGAGTGAGCGAGAAGAAGAGCCGCCGCCGCCGTCTATTTCCAGAGGTGTTGGGTGGATTCCTGCCTGTCTGCCGCCGTGGCCCCCCCAGACGACACCTGAGCTGGCTTCCTCCCCCACCTAGGAGACAAGGCTCGGGCCTTTCCTCCCCACACGTCACCACTAGTGGATCTACGCATACGCCGCCTTAGCTGACGTCAGCGTCGCCTCTCCAGTGCCTGTCGCAGCGTCTCGCGACGAACGTGACGCAAGCAGGCGGCGACGCCTAGACGGACGCGTCTGTCGCTTTGCGGCGTCTCTTGTCCAGCTTCTGCGTGTTTGCCGCTTGCGGAAGCCACTAACACTAGCGAAGTGGCGCAAGTCACCGCCCTATTCAGAGAGTTCATTCAGCCTCGTCCATCCATCTATCCATCCGAAAACGATGACGTCTTAAGCATGGCCTTGTCTTCTATCCGAAGCGCAAGTTCGCCGGCTTCTTGAACGAGGTGTGGCGGTGACGTCAGTATGCCGAGTTCTCATTGGCTCCGGTTGGAAGGCTTGTGGGTACACCTCAAGGCAGCTAGCGTTGAGGCATTCCAGCCAATCCAGCGCAGCGAATGTATCACTCCGCGCTCCGCGCGTTGCTGTAGTTGGTGGTAACGAGGCGTTACCAGTAGCGCACTGCTCAGCAAACTTGTACGGAACGCGTGAACAATCTCTCTTCCTATGGGGACTTTCTTCGGGATGGTCCTGACGTGAGAAAACACACAGCTCCCGAACACTGTACTTACGTTACGTATATTGTGTAACGCGTAACATAGTTACGCGTTGTTCGTCACATGATCCTTTCCAAGTCTTCAAACACTTACGCTTACAATTTTTTTTTCGTGTTTCTATAGGCGCCATGTTGCATATAAATTCTCCCGTTTTTCGTTGCTTTTTTATTTATTTTTTCTCGTGAGTATTCATTTAGTACCGCAAAAAGAAAGACGAGATAATCATGTCAAGTTTCTGAATGAACATAAAGTTTGCTGAAACACGGTTCTTGCGCAAACTTCCGTTACTTTTTGTCGCTAATTTGTCGTAGCTCGGGCGAGGCGAGGAGAGCGAGCCAGGGAGACTGGGAAATCAGGACGCCGCCTTTGCGACGCCGAAGCCGCCGCCGAAATAAGGCACCCGACCAAGCACGGGTTGAGACCCCGAGCTCTCTCTCGGGTTCGGTGTCCCCTCTCCCTCTCGCTGCACGAGTCATCCGCTGCCGGAGACGGAGAGTCATGGGGGTCTTGTTTCCTGCTCCCTGAGAGGGAAGAGGGTGAACTTGTTCTGTCTCGGGGGTTTACAGGATGATTGTCAGTCCGGGAGGAGTGTGACGAAGTTCTTTTAACGCGAAACGTTCTTTGGCTAGTTGCTTCGGATTTCGTGGAGCCGCATTTCGTGACGTGTGACGTCACATGACTTCAGTTTCTCCGCTGGATTTAGCGGGAAAATTGACGTCCCGTGACCTCGACTCCAATGCAGTTTCCCCCGCTAAATTTAGCGGGGAAATCGGCGTCACGTGCTTTCATGTCACGTGATGCTTGGACGTTTTGCGTGTGCAACACAAATGCCTAGCAATTTGCCCTTCAATTTTTCTATGTTCCACGGACGGGGGTTAGAGGGGGGGGGGTATTTATGTTTTATTTATTGATGCCCAGCACTTCACTTGAGCGCTTACGGTTTTTGGTAACTACACATTGTTTGGTGCGCAACCTTGCTAAAGCTTTTGTGTGCTCTGTGTGCGAAACCGGTGTACGCGGCCACTACAATAGAAGGAAGGAAGGGCAGCTGCACTCGACCGCTTCGCGTTTCTTGCGGTGTGCGGTCCAGCTGTTCTCGGACGTCGCTCGGACATGGACGACGTCATCCAGCGGATTGACGTCACTGGTTCCGGGCCAACGCACGCCGGGATGACGTCATCGTTCGGAGCCACGCAGTAGTCACGCGCACGACTGTCGCAATGCTGCAGCTTTGCCCGTCGCCCCGACAGCTGAGACTCAGAATCCCCCGGAGGAAAACAAAACAGGGATCAGGGTGTTGTCTTCGTAAATAAGGACTGACCTTGGCGACATCGTCGGCTCGCGTTTTCCTCGAGCGAGCGAGCGGCTGCGAAGCGCAAACAAGGATGCAAATAAATATACAGTGTGCGTGCGTGCGTGGGTCTGTGTGTGTGTGGGGGTGGACAACAGACGATGATGATTGCGTCTTTTGTTCATTTCTGAGGGGGAAATGAAAAAGAAGGAAAAAACGGGAGATTTGTGGTGCGATTCTGGGAAACTGAGAGCGTACGCGATGTCACCACCCTGACGTCGTGCTTATATGCGACAGCTCGTTCCTAAAGCCACAACCGCACTGCTCTACACGTCGTACAAAGACACACAAAGGGCGTCAAGCATCTTCGAAGCACGTCCTGCTTCACACGTAGTGCTCTGAACGAGGACCAATTTTACAGGTCCGTGATATATATATCGGTGATATCAAGGAGCGGCCAGGCTCTTTAAATCGACCGCAAAATTCGGTTTCTTAACCTATCGCGTTCCGAGTTTGTACAGCGTTGGTCACAGGTGGTGAATTTTTACTATAAAATTCACAAAGAGCAGGCTTACCCGAGGAAAACGTAAAAAAAGAAAAAGGCTTAACTCCTATAGAAAACGCAGCAAACAAAACCGGTCTTCAAACCATTGGGCGCCCTATGGTTCGAAGACCGGTGGCTTCGCTGCGAATTATATATATATATATATATATATATATATATATATATATATATATATATATATATATATATATATATATATGTGGGTGGTTTCATCTCAAATCGTGAAGGCAAAAAGGGTCGAATTTTTAATTTCGCTGAAAAAAAAATATATTATGGCGTCGTCTCTAAAAACGCAGTAGCCACAAACCGCAAGTCCGTCGGATATTTGGTTCTCGACTTACGAATTTTAAAAGAGGCTGCGGAGGAAAGCAGTGTTTTTCACATACGTCGTGGGTCGGATGTTTCGCTCGATCTCCCGTCGTGCATTTTCAGTCCACATTATATTAACTTTTTTCAAGCACTTTGTGAACACAGATAAAACGCTCTAATACCATGAAATATTTCTAGGCGTTTTGCTTTTTTCTGTAAAAATGTCAAAAACGCCCCCTCGGTCAATTGTTGACGAACTTTGACAATTAAATACTGGTTATCTACTTGAGTTACATCAATATTTTTTATGTCCATGGAGAGCCCAAAACACGCTCTTTATAGATATTATAAAATCATTTAGCTGTATTAAATATAGCTTTGCGGGACGTTTACGTTAATCTTATGCGAAAACCAAAAAGTACCAATTTTAAAATCGATTTTCCCAAAAAATACATTTTTTTTTATTTTTTGTTAAAATGTAGATATGATAGTTGTCTACTCGAAAAGCAAGTCGAGAAAGTGTATATTTTGTTTTTATGTTCTATATTTTAGCCTCAATATCGGAAAAAGACGTCTTCGTTTTGCAAGACCTAAGTCAGACAAAAAAAGGCGTGCGCTTCTATGAATTGTAAAAAGTTTTGCTTGAATTTTCGTCTGCGTTTTGTAATCAGTTATAAACGCATTTTGTGGTATTGAATAGTTATTTATGTTTTGAAAAGAGCGGGAAACCACGAGAAACATATCTAATCAAATCAGCAGGCCTAGTAGACCTTCAATATCGAAGAGGCACAGACAGTTGTATTTTTTCGATTTATAAAACTTTTACTGTAAACTAGCGCTGACTAGCTATTAGCTTTCACATTACTAAGACAGAAAAAATCACCACATCATTGATCTATTATATACCATTCTTTCCGAAACCAAACGTTAGGGTTTGTTCACCGCACATCGCACAGATCACCAGGCCTTTCACTTCCGTAATACACAAAAGTGATGACACAAAAACGATCCGAAACACACGGAGAGATTGTCACGGAGAAGGGTAGGGAATAAAAATAAATAAATAAGAATAAAATTACCCAACTCCGATCTTAACGACAATTGCGGTAAAAAAATAAAAGATTTCGCTTCGAGCGGTGGCAAGGCGATAGGTCCATGCCTGGTGGAGAGTCAGACAAAGAAGTCAACGACACGTAAAGGAAAAAAAATTTAATTAAGACAGAAAAACTGAGCCGCACGCGGCAAGAATAAAACCAACTCCTCCGAGCATTCCATAAACGGGACACAACCAAATGCGTGCGAACACGCTCTCTACAGCACCGTCAGGCCGCTACGCAATGAAGAAATAAACCAAACAAGTAAACAATGCTAACAAACAGTTAGTAACGAAACATAAAAAAAAGTTCAGCAGAACCACACCCGAGAAACAAAGTTCAGCAGAATAAAAAAACACTCACGAAAAAAAAAAAAAAGTCTTGACTGACCGAATTCGCGACTCCAACTAACTATAGGGGGCGCCACTCGCTTTCCAAAATGGCGGTTATAGTGAGGGTCGGAGGTGCGTGCCGCTGCTGAGCCTGTCTAGTGTGCTGGCTTCACTGAGTGACACAAATTATGTCTGGTAATACGAGGAAGCTAGGGTGTTATGAGAGCAGGTCGCTTCTTTATCCTGAAAACAAAAACGGTGTTGAGCGTAATACTTACTCCAGGAAGCACGTTTTAATTCTGGAGCGAAACCGAAACTAACCTCTATTTTGGATTTAATTTGACGATATAGGTCTTAATTTCAAATTATTTTATAGCTGAAAATGTGTCTCACATCGTAATGATTTAGTTAATTAAGTTGTTCGCGGAAA
This sequence comes from Ixodes ricinus, assembly GCA_037355805.1. Lineage (NCBI taxonomy): Eukaryota > Metazoa > Arthropoda > Arachnida > Ixodida > Ixodidae > Ixodes > Ixodes ricinus. The sequence goes on along the minus strand of JAZHYW010060778.1, from coordinate 13,789 downwards.
CTTTTTTTTTCTTGACATACGTGTTCGATTCAGGCACTTCAACTTATACTGGAGACTGGAGAACAGGGCCTTTCATGCATTTTAGAGGTAACATAAAATATTGTAGTTGTTGAAAAAATCAGTGCTGATATTTGTGCGTTCTCGCTGCCATTTTTCGCTCAGATAGTTGGGTTGTTAAAGAATGAACTGCGGGCCTTTTAATTGGTTTGAAGTATTTAGATGATAAATTTTTACTTTTCCACAAAAGGTATAAATTAATAACCGCTGTTCTCACTACAACAACTCAAAGACGGAATCTGAGTCAGTCAGCTGAAGAGTGTGTGTGTTTTTTTTTTATAGCGACGCGTGACGCATAGGACTTTATATTGCATCCAGTGTTTGACTGTTTGTCTATCTTGATAATAATGTCAGAGTGTTTCATATGCTAAAAAAATGATACCTTTCAGGAAAGACTATTATGGTTAAATGACGTATTTTTGTGTTTGTAGCGTTAAGGGGCATAAATTGCCGTGATCTGTATTATTAATAATAGTATCAAATTTAGATAATTTAATATGCAATGTTTTAATATTTAATACAATTTGTTGCTTCTTATCTAATTTCAAACGGGCGAACAAGTATGACAATCAAGTGTGCTAATTGTCATCACTGGTGCCAACTGCAGCATTTTTAATGACCAAGTTACAAAACAATAGTATAAAATCAATCAAAACATTCTCGATAATGTGAAAAATCCCTGTAAAACTGCATTAATTGTGGGTAAAGCGCATTTTGCTTTGAATGTCGCGACTTTTGACACTCGGCAAGAGGTACAAAGTCGCGGTCAATATCCTCCCAGCCCTAATACCCTAAAATAAAAAAATGTATATATTTATATATATATTTTTTTTAATTATCAAATTTTTTATAGCATTTAGTTACTTTCATTTTTATGCTCCGTCGTTTTGCCAATCTCAGCCTTTCCAGTTCGAAGGAACGCCTACCTGCTTGCACGTCTGCTCACTGCAGCACGTTGCGTTGTCGCTGCAAGCCGGTGAAACAGTGACAGTTGTGAGTTTTAGTATTGGGTATACGAGCAAACGCAAGCGCTGTGTGTTTGCGTTAGCTCTGCGTGTTCTACACTGCGCGTGCGCAGAGCCCACAATTTTGGTCTTGGATTGGAGCATGGCGATGAGGCGCACGCACAACGTGGGGCACGCAACTCTAACGCAAACGCACAGCACTTGCGTTTGCTTCTATGCGCAATACTAAAGCTCTCTATACTCTTTTTCAGCTTGTGTTGTACCGCAGGAAAGGCTACAAGCGCGAGCTCCTTGCTCTAAAGCACATCTCGGCGGAACACGCTCTCGTGCACCAAGGACATCTGCCAACGCTATGTGCTCGCGCTTCTAGCCTTCGCTGCGGTACGAGATAAGGTGAAACGAAGTATAGTAAAGTACAATCCCATACCGGCTGCAGCACTACGCTGGGACAGTAAAGAGTGTTGATTGCGTTCGGAAATGACAATTCGCGAGCCATGATCGCGCGTAGCTCCGCCGCGCACGCTGCACGGGAGAATCGGGGGACCCTCACTAGAGCGCTTCCCTTTTCCGCCGCGGGAGGGCGAGCAACTAGCTGGAGACGCGAATACTTCGTTTCAGCTTCCGTCCGAGCGCAGACAAAGCTACGTGTGGCCGGAGCCAATCACACGCCGGCAATAGGTCACGCGATCTCGCCTGCACTTTTGTATCACTCCGCTGCGCCGCTGGTCGTCGGCGCCGCCCGAGCTCGCCGAGTATTTCGTCTGCTACGGGTGTATCAACGGTATCGTCTGCTACAGGTCTTAAAAGTGCCCTTTCACGTTCTGAAATTTAGTCACAGGGGCTGTCAGTACGTAGGCTGGCCGCTGGCGTATGGGTCCGAGCTTTCCACCTGTCCGGCATTTCGGCGTAGTTTCGAGATGTAATTACACATTGCAAGGTGCCCGATGACCCGGCCGTTGATGTTTCCTTGTATTGTCTGGATATACCAGGGCTCGAGGCGCAGTCCTTTCTACCAGCTTCTCGGCGTTCAATGTGATCGGCAGGTAAAGGGGTGCCCTGATTTCGCCGTGTATCAGTGAATTGTAGTGGCCCGGAAGCTTTTCCAGTATACAACGCATTCGCGGTACGACGCGGCCGGAGTCTCCCACCGAATTTGAAAGTAGACATTCATCACGACCTCTCGCGCTTGACGCCCAAACGTGCCTTTGCGGAAGGATCGTTCTGAAGCGACCCGGTGAGGAAAGCAGCGAAGCACATGATTCGGCCATTACGAGAACGAAATCGCACAGAAAAACCGAGCGCTGCAGCTGTGTTGCCAGCGGATGTACGTGTTTTCACCAAACCACATGAATATACATATATTAATAAAAATATAAACTTAAAACATTTATATCTTTTAATATCAAATCATTCTCAGCAGTACATATCCGGAATATTGTGCAATGTATACGCACAAAACAGATATTAAAAAAAAACTTTTGTGGACTACTTTGTCGGGCGTAAGAATGCTCTTCCCGAAGTTGCGAACCGTCCCTCAGCCTTTGGCTGCGCTCGGACGGAAGCTGAAACGAAGTATAGTACCACGACACTGAAGCCTGGCAGGATGATGGCGTCCAGATGATGCTCGAATCTATTCTTCACCTCTGTTCCGCACATCCGTCGGGGCTGTGCGGAACAAAGTGAAGAATAGTTTCAAGCAGTGGTGCGCCAGAAGGTAACCGAGACGTAACATGCCTCGAGCTTCATATCGTGAGAGGAGCTTTCGAGGTAGTTACTGCATGCAGTTACTCAAACTTTCTCTTTCCCCTCCTTTTTCAAAAGAACACGTCAGCCGGCGCTAACTTTTCATCTCGGAGAAGACCACTCTTCACAAACGGTTATAGTTGACAAGGAGGCTGACTTCGACCCAACTATTTCCGGGCAGAATAGGCACAAGTATATTTACCAACACGCTCGTTTATGATGCTAGTCTCCGGGCTTTGCTGTTTCCAAAAGAAATAACCCTTCGGTGCTATCGGATTTCCGCGGAGGGAGATAGAGTACATAAAATTGAAAGAATAAAACACGGAGGACAAGCACAGGACAACCACTTTGCAGAGCACGGCCATTTCTAGGATAGGGCGTTCGAAGCTTGGGCAAATACGCGGTATCGTTTCACGCGTGCACTGATGGCTGGTTTCAAAATTTTCCGACATCCCTAACGAAACCGGCCCATCTTCGTGTGCGTGCCCGCGCCGCCGGTTTTAGCTCGCACGCGGGGTTGTTTTGGCAGGCAGAACTGTTGTTGACCGTCAATATCGTAAGGCCGTGGGGTCCTCATCGTCCCGAGCAACAGCTCCTTTGCTTTCCGTTCTGCAATACTCTGACTGACAGACTCCTCCTGGGTGGCCGTCACTGTTCGCCGCGTCAACGACACATTCGTACCATTTCACTCCTCGTGACACAGGGTGCGCTGCTCGCTTTACTGTCACGGGCCGTCCTATCTAACACAACGAGCCCGAAAGGTCGTGGTCATCTGCTGGTTCCGAAAGGGCGGGACGTTAATATAGGCCAATGAAGGCCCCGAATTAATACGACGTCTGCCGATTTCTATACATTAAAAATTTACGACGCCTGCTGGTCTGTTAAGAAGTGTTGCTTTCTCTTTGAACTGCTCCAGTGTAGCTTGCCGCCTATAATAAAATTTAAATGATCAATAAATATAACAGGGTGGAACTACTGTATTTCATTTTTATGTGGGAGCTTTAAAAAGAATGCAAAAATATTTCCAAGTTTGTGAAGACGCGCAATTCGCAAGTCCCTTTCAAGCCGTAAAAACACGTTTTTGTACGATATTGATGCTTAAATATAGAACATACAAACAAAATAAACACTTTCTCGACTTGCTTTTCGAGTAGACAACTATCATTTCTACATTTTATCAAAAAATAAAAAAATAAAAAATGGGTTTTTTGAGAAAATTGATTTTAAAATTGGTACTTTTTGGTTTTCGCATAACATTAACGTAAACGTCCCACTAAGGATATTTAATACAGCTAAATCATATTATAATATCTATAAAGAGCGTGTTTGGGGCTCTCCATAGACATAAAAAATATTGATGTAACTCAAGTAGATCACCAGTATTTAATTGTCAAAGTTCGTCAACAATTGACCGAGAGGGCGTTTTTGACATTTTTACAGAAAAAAGCAAAACGCCTAAAATTATTTCATGGTATTAGAGCGTTTGAACTGTGCCCACAGAGTGCTTGAAAAAAGTTAAGATAATGTGGACTGAAAATGCACGACGGGAGATCGAGCGAAACATCCGACCCACGACGGATGTGAAAAACACTGCTTTCCGCCGCGGCCTCTTTTAAAATTCGTAAGTCGAGAACGAAAAATCCGACGGACTTGCGGTTTGTGGCTACTGCGTTTTTAGAGACGACGCCATAACATATATTTTTTTCAGCGAAATTAGAAATTCGACTTTTTTGCCTGCACGATTTGAGATGAAACCATGTATATATATATATATATATATATATATATATATATATATATATATATATATATATATATATATATATATATATATATATATATATATATATATATAATGTTTTTCGGTGTCTATTTTTGCGTTGCACCAAAAATCGGCTTATATCAGGGATTATGCTGAAAGGAACATGGCACGGGGTTCTCCAAACTCCAGGGGACAAGGGCCTGACTCGAATGCTCGGAAGAACGACCCGGTACCGAATTTAATTCAACAACAGCAACAACAACTACAACAATAGTAATAATAAATGTATTCCAGCATTTTATATTTTTTCATTATATTAGACTCGGGTCTGTCGAAGCCAGGGTTGGCTTGTGTGACACAACCCAGCAATGATGTTAGCCAATGTGAGTGGTAGATGGGCGTTCTTGGTATGGCTAATAGCAGTCAGTATAGAAGTTCAAAATAGTTCACAAATGGCAGTCAGTATAGATGTTTGAAATAATAATAATAATAATAATAATAATCATTTATTGCTCCTGTTTGAGACTAGTAGAAACATAATGCAGGTTCGTCAAAGCCATCGAGGGCTTGTGGGACAGAACCTAAGTTGAAGTGACATCGAGTGCAGTATTAGGAAAAGAAAAGTTCAGCATCGCAGTAGCATCAAGAAAAGTATTAGAAAAAAAAGCTGGAGCATTGCATCGGTATCAAGTGAAGAAAAAAAAAAAAAACAAGCTTGAGCGTAGCAGTAACAGTAAGTGTACAAAATAAAAAATGTGTCAGCTTTGTCACAGCCTTGAGAAAAGTTCGTGAAGTGTCAGAGGTTGGTCATGCGACACCAGAATGTCAAATGTTTTACACACAACAATATGTACTCTGGAGCACCAATCATTATGATCAATTAGCTCTAGTATATACATATCTATCAGTCTTCGGTCCTTTAATCACAATACCTTCACAAAGTTAGAAAAAGTAAAAGTAAAAAAAAAACAATGTGTACCATAAATAAAAATGTTAAACAATGTTGCAAAATAGAAAAAAGCAGGAAGAAAGAATAATAATAAATAATAATTTTGTTTCCATTGACAGTACGTCAAAACAGGAGAACCAGGGCAGGAAAAAAAAATATAGAGACAGCTTGACAAACACTCGGCACCCTTTTAACACGCAGCTTGCGGTTTGGAAAAAGATTTTATCATACAAACACAGCACCAGGCACAGTCGGCAAATCGACAAAGATGCATTCTTGCTTTTGCGCACATATATATATCCACGACCAACCGGTTAAACTAAGGGCGTTTTTATTTTTATTTTTTCCCTTCTTTTATAATTTGCAATGTTGTCAACATTGTCGACCGTCGTGGAATTTGTTTTTCCCGATATGCATGTGGGAATTTACGGAGCGGAGTTGCGATATTTATCCGCGTTCGGGCTATCAATCGCTCGTGAAAGGCATCCGCTCTCCTGCACAGCGGCTCGTTTGATTTTGTCTTTTATTTTCTTCTTTTCTTCTCTTCATTTTCATCTATCTATGCAATTGCTTAACTTGTAATATTATTCATTTCTTTTTAAAGTACAGTATTTTGGTATCGTCGAGCATACCAAAGCTTCTATTTCAATACTTTCTTACCCTGTAAATTCCTCCGTTCGTGTTGTTTTATCTGTATGCGGCTGAGATTCTATGCGGTCGATGCTTTCCTGCAAAGAGGCAGAAACATATTACATTATCCTCATACTTGTTCACTCGAAGCCTTGGAAACTCAGTGAGAGCTCTCATTATGTCTTGCTGATATAGTTTTTTTTTGTTTTTATTTAAAACATTTCTTTTTACTGTGTAGATACAAAAAAAAATGTAGCTTGATTTTTCTTTTTTTATGTGCCCAAAGGGTTTCAGTTGTCAGCTGTTACGAAAGTGTTCGTAACAGCGTTACGAAAGCGTTCGTAACAGGTAGGGTTTTCTTGTTTGATGTTGCTTAGTTCCTGACATAAGAAACCTTTTTTTTTTTCTACAAATTTTTTGTGCATACGTACAGTCTTTCTGACCTTGCTTCCCGCGGTCGCGATTTTCGGAGGGCACGGCCGATATTGTCAGTACCTATATTTGCGCGTATTTCGTCTTTTTTGTTTTCCTTGACGATTTCTTTTTCGATCATCGGTAGTATGGGGCATAAAAAGCAGTGAAAACCGATGCAATAGCATATTACCAATGTTATTGACCGCCGGAGGCACGTCGGGCTGCCTTCATTTTTGTAGGTCGCAGACAATTCCCCAGACGGCGATCGTTACTCGAAAAGAGCATGCGCAGAACGTCTGCGCATTCGTTAATTAATTAATTAATCAATTAATTCTTAAGGACCTCCGGCAGGAGCACTACACAATGGGGCATTTAAAAAAAAAGTAAAGTAGTTATGTGAAACATTGAGACGCAGATGAAAGGAAAGCATTCCAAAATTCAGGACGAAAAGCTGAATGGGAAAACATTGACATACACAAACATAAACACACAGAAAAAGCAAAGGTGTAAAAACAAAATATGGTTGTACACCAAACGCATGGACGTGTCTGATTACAAAAAACAAGATGACATGATACGACATTTCTAATGAAAAAAAAAATATCTGGGTCACTGACCAATACTACGTCGTCTGTCAGATATCATATATACCATTCTGATTGGGCTCTTTGGTCCCCCAAGCTTACTTCTTTTACGAGTAACGACAATCACCCGGAATGACGAGCCACATTTCGCCGGAACGAAATGGCGTCATTCGGTTCAATCTTTTGCTGTGCGCTACCACTCACTTCAAAAAAAAAAAAAAAACTGCACCGTCACGCAGTCGGTTTTTTAATAACTACCGCCACTTGCGGGAAGCACCAAGGGCTCCTCTTAATTTGTTTTTATTTATTTACTTATCTCGCAGTGACCGACAAAGAGCTTGACGCCTCGCGGGGTCACACATCTGCATGCAAAGACGAGCCATCGCAATGTCCGTGGTTCGAATGCCGCCTGCCAAGTGACTCGCATTCGAATCTGTTTGCAGACTGTCTTTTGGATGATGCAGAAGCAGTGTGACCCCGGCTTTAGTGGTACACTTATCAATGCCAGATAACATTAATACATTTGTTCGGACACGATAAAAAAAAAAAAAAGTTAGGACAAAACAATGGTAGGAAAACACTTCCTAAGCTTACAATCTTCATAACAAAATATCTAAGCTAACATTCCCACGAATCTGTTCTAAACGAGTACACGTCAACTGAAGGCGTGTCATAGGGTGCTGCGTGGTATAAATCAGAAGGATGAAACAAAGAATAAAGTACTAGACCTACGAGAAACGAGCAAGTAGACGTGACTTGGTAGCGCTGGTGGTGAACCAGATTATACCATTTACGATCTTATACAGAAACGTCAATCCTGTTGTGCAACGTGTCAAATTTCACGACGGTCACAAATCTTTTTCGTAGCTGTGGAAATAATACGGGTGAAAATAACGATCAAGCAACACACGAATGAATTTACGTTGAACACCCTAAATTACACTTGAATAAGTCACTCCAATACAGTTCCAGACAGTTCATGCATATTGGAAACCACTACGCACCACTAAAGAAGATAGACGTTAAAAAACAAAAACAAGATAGTTTAGAAATAAACTGCGTGTTATTCGCGTAATGGCAGATGTAACAAGTCTAGAGAAAGCATTCGTAATTGTAGTTACGTGACGATTGAAATTAATCGCAGTATCCATAAAAGCTCCCAGATCACGGATGACCGCAACACGAATAATATCGGTGGAATCTAACGTATATGGAAAATTCAGAATTTCGTGCTTTCTGGAAAAAGACATCACTTTCGTCTTTGACTCAGTTAAGAATAAGCCATTTGCAAAACATTACGCCGAAATATAATCTATATCACGCTGAAGACATTCACAATCTGCAACCGATTTTAACCACCGTAAACAACTTAAAGGGAAACTGAAGCGATTTTGTATTCGAGGAAAAACACTTAAACCATCTTCATTTGGCCTCCTCTCCAGGATTACGAATATCAAGATTATTTTTCAATTTGGTGCACGGAAGCTGCAGAAAATCATTTTCAAAGTACCGCCGAAGCACCTCCTTCCAGGAGCGTGACGTCATTTAAGCTTTTTCGGAATCTCGGCTCTCGCGCATCTTCAGCACCTATCAAAACTATGCACGCGTAATCTCGCTATCCTACAAAAAAAAAAAAAAAAAGTATGGCGGAAAAATACGTCAAGATTGGTGTCAGTGCGGGGGAATATACACTGACAAGCTCGCAATTTCACGCGCTACCCAGCGAGAAGCGCTTGGCGGCCAAAAGACCCTAGTGCAACCTAACGATTGGCCGAAGGTTTTTCCTGTTTTCCCTCGTTTAGTTACATCTTCCGGGAAAACGAACGTGATGATCCGATTCACGGGATCAAAACACTAAAATCGCCTCTAACTCGCTTTGTTTTTTTCAAGAATATCTTTAGTTTTTATTGAAATATCATCAGAAGATAGACAACAACTGCGTGTGCCCAATACAAGAAGCGAGATCATCCACAAGAATCCGCGAATATCTATAGGAACTTTACCCCCAACCTGCTTCGGGGACGCGAAGCGTTCGGGCCCCCTATTCTAATATACTCTCCGATAAAATATGCTCTCAAGCTTTTAGCGGCGCTTGTTCAGCGTCCCTTGAAGAGAGAGAGAGAGAGAGAGAGGGGGGAGTTGGGAGGAGACGTCTGAAACGAAGGCAGTGTCCCAGAGCAGCAGGCGCGTGCCGTGTCAAGGTCGCCATCGCCGCCACGGTGCCTCCCCAGTCCAGACACAAAGCGGATCTCAACATTCCGACGCGTCGACGACGGCGACGACGGCGAGGCAATCTTTACGACCCGCGCGCTTTAGGACCGGGGGCAATTCATTATGCAACCTCGCGTCGCGAAATAACTCCAGCGCTCGCCACCCCCTCCGGTAGCACGATTCCGGGACCCCCGGTAGCTGGACAGTGCGGTCACAGAAGCGACTTCTTGTCGCCGGCGCCGTCTCATTATGCATGTGGCGAGGCCCGGAGAGAAGATATATGAGAGAACGAAAATCGGAGATTAATGAAGGAGAAGCAATACTACATAGTAATAATAATAAAAAAAATACTTTGAATATAATCTCGTTAAAGAATCGCCGCGTTCGTGCCTGGGTCGTTCGGTCGGCCTTCTCAAGGTCCTCCGCATTGGCAAGGACTCCTCCAGTCGTGTCTCTCACCAAACCCGATCTCGGGAGGAGATCTGAAAGCGCGATGACGTGACTTCAGAAGGCGCTCTTCTGGATGGTTTGGCCTCTGAGCGCCGCAGGCTGATCGGTGGTAACGCACAGCCTGTAGCTTGGAGCACGTGGAGCGGAAGCTCGCGCTGCAGAGCCCAGGTATCCTGTGGGCTCGATCGTCCCCACCCCTGACCGTTAGGTCTGGATGACCTTCGTGCCGGCGTGAGGTCGTGTACCACTGGTCCGTGGCGCAGGTTGAATGCCCCTCGTTAGCAGTCGTAGCGCACTGGCTACATTCTTCATCCACAGCGTAAATACCAGGCTCCAATAGAGGTCCCTCTAGCTCGATGTTTCAGCACCATGGTCGTCCTCGTAGTTGGGCTCCACTGGAGCCAGGCGCCGACCAGGACATCGGACACAGGGAGCTATGAAGCATGGCTACCTATCGATAACGGACTTTACTTACATCTGTACAAATTCAAAAGCAGGGAGTTAACTGAACTCGCTTCCCTCAATTCCCTACGTGGGGAGGCTCCAGCTTTCGGCTCCGTAGGCCGACTTAGGCCTTAAGCGCGGTCCAAACCAACGCTTCTTTTTGCGGCTGTAGGCCGTGAGCGAAAGGATGTGACGCATTTCGTGTCGTTTTTGCTGTTTCCGGGCGCGCTTTCTGAGTCAGAACCATGCGGTCTGGTTTGGACGATGCCAGCTTCGGGCGAACGCGCACGCGCGCACGCAGACTCGCCGGCCAGACGGCGAAGAAACGCGGAGCCGGAACTAGCTTGCCCTCCACCGATTGGCCGGGAGAGAGGAGCGTCCGACTACGTCACAACGCGTCTTCGTGCGCTTTCAGGAATAAGTTAAGATCGACCAACTTTTTGTGCGCGTCCGGAAGAAGCAAAGAACCGGCGCGACGTCACGAAATACGTCACATCCGCAAGCCGCCCGACCTACACGCGCAAAAAGAAGCTTTGGTTTGGACCGCGCTTTACGGAGCTCTGTAAAGCCCGGTTCACACAGTTGCGTTTGACTGCGTTTGACTGCGTTGCGGCAGCGAGACACCAGGACATCCCTGCTGCTTATACACCTTTCCAAAAAACACTTGACCCCAGGTGTCAGCAAACCGTTTTCGAGCACAGTCACTGGGTTTGAGGCTAGGCTCTCACCGGCGTCCCTGCTAACCCTAACCGAGTGGACTGTGATTTCGATAGGCGCAGCCTGCGTAGGCACAGTTTCAAACAGTGCTGGCGGATAAATTCTTGTCTTTTCCCGCTGTATTTTGTGTTTCATGGTGCATGTATTTTACCGAGGTCATTGAAAAAGCATTGTACCACATTTGAAGAAAAAAAAGACAATAAAAAACCTATAAACTATTTTTGTTGCGTACGCGCGCGACAGAACGAATGCGACTTGAATGTATAGTTCTAGTTTTTGTGGGTTTTTTACGATAAGTTTTGACGGCTCCGCGCGATTCGCCGCATGACAAACGACAAAGCGCTTAGCTGTCAAAAATAAATTACAACAGAAGAGAGCCGAAAGGCATGCATTTTTCACGCTCACAAATAACGTGTTTACCGATGGACAGGACACGGACATACAATTCAGAAAGTGTTAAAATTCGAACAATATATTGTACGTACCACACGATGCAGCGTTATCCGAAAAGAATTTATTTGAGAAAGATCTCAAATAACACAGTCACAATCGACGACAGTCACATCTTGACGATCGGACGGAATCCAAGATGACTTCGTTTTGGGGCACGTTTCGTGGAGAGCTTCCTTTTTCACAACAGCACCAAGTCAAAGGAACGAACGCGACTGACCCGTTTCCCACCCCAACCCGGACAACTATTTTTGGAGATGACTGAGGATTCTACGCGGATTATCTCTGGGAGGGAGAACAATGTTCGCAAAATCGCGTCGAGGGTCGTTTGACGTCCTTCACCACCTTCGTTTCCCGTGAATGTCGAGCAGAAAAGCTTGAATGGCAGGCACTTACCAGCCTTATTTCTCACAATGGAAGATAACACAAAAAGGGTACGCAGCACGCATAAAAAAATCAAGTGGAAACTTTCAAGAGGGGCGAGAAAACGTCGAATGCAAAACCGCAAAAACATAGGTAGAGAACCGCGCTGAGCGGGTCTTCACAGTCCAAGAGAGTGGCAGAAAATTTCTAGCTGATAGAGGGCGCGAGGGTCGCACCAGCCGCATCAGCATCAGCAACATGGCGGCGGCCTAGGAGCGTTTTTTGGAAAGGTGTATATCGCGTGCCAAGAAGATTCCTTTGAATTGGATTCCACGCTTCATACGAAGCACAGATGTGCCGGTGACTCGCTTTCGGTTCTCGTCGCAACGCAGTCAAACGCATTCAAACGCAAGCGTCTGAACCGGCCTAAGCCTCTCCCCACAAAGTCCAACACGCGCCGCCACGCACGTGCAGGCCAGCTGTCCTCAAATACGCCTCGGCTTGTTTCTGGGGGACCAGCGCGACGCTGCCCAGTAAAGCAGACCCCCCCCCCCCCCCCCCCCCCCCCCCCCCGTTTGCCAGCCGGCGGGTCCAGCTGCGGTCAAGGCGTCGTCGGCATCGGACGCCCCGCACTCCTCTTCGGGTGGTTTCGGGCGACGTGATGGTGCCGATTAAAACTCCCCGGGAGCTGTGTATCTGGCAGGATGTGGTTGGCATCGGGGATCCTGTAGAAGAGCCAGAGCCCGTGCGTGGACCTTCTCCCACAACTGCGGGATTCTCGGTATGTCGCTGGATAGGCGGATTCGCCCCACGGCGCGGACGCTTCCCATCCACGTCTGTTGGGCTTCCTGGAAAGGCCGTTCATTAGAACGTACAATAATAGCACAACTGGGCATCGCCATCTTGCCTCCGTTCTGCACGAACGGCCCGTGGGTGCGGCCATCTTCACGGCAGCGGTGGCCAGACCAGCTTTCGAAGCAGGGCTGCAGCTTCGCAAACGTACTGCGGGGACAGATAGGCTCCAGCTCTGAGTTCTCAAGCCGCCGGCATACTGCTCATACATCACACAAAAAGTCACGGCACTCGCTGCAGACATAATGACAGAATTGTCCATGGGCGGGCTTCAAACATGTTTACATATGTATACTTCGAACATGTCCGCAGAATGCCCTTCTGTAAGATGTCTTAAAGGGGTACTGAAACAAAAATTGAAATTTTCAAATTTCGTTCGGAAATGGGTCAAGCATGACGTGTAATAACCGTAATTCATAATCGCACGTTTGTATTTTGAACGATTGGCTATATTTTTCGTTCCAACGGTGCACTCGAGCGAGCGCTCGAAGAGAAGCGAACGGAGGGCGCGATGCGTCATGGGATATCCGGAGCAAACAAAAACAGAAAGAAAAGTTTCCCCGCATTCGTGACGTAGCAAGGCTGGCGGGATTATGAGCTTTGCCCTTGGTGGCGTTGTCAGCGTTGTGGTGGTGTCAGTAGCGTCAGCGCGTTACAACCGAGCCGTTCGAAGTGCCCGTGGGGTGACGAGCGTGTGGCTGGCCCAAGAAGCACGTAGCTTCCACAGCACTGTCAGCTTAGGGCTGAACGGGGTGGGGAAAGCAACTTTTGTCCGAGTTCTGAGCGACTGGCTAATCTTCTAGGGGGAGAATGGCTGCATCCGGCTGCACAAACGAGGGTCCGAGAAAGAGGAGAGTCCACCCTTTCCGTCTTCTTGGACTGTTTGGTTCAATTCGCGATTTGTGAGTTGAGGAGGAAAGCTAAGAAGGAAAATGTTGAAATGCCAAAGAGCGGCGTTAGCCAGAGGAATCTGCTACGTCACGACTACGTAGCAGATTCCACAACGTTGCTAGACTACCTCCCAAATAGGCTCCGCATGCATCCACCAGGTGCACATTGGAAGATCGTTTATTTAGCTTTAAAATTAGTTTTCTTGTGCCTTTCAACGGAAGACTGGTGTTTTTGAGGTTAGGGTGCAACATGCAACACATTCAAGCTAGAAAATGAGCGCTGAAATTTCGTTTCCCTACCCCTTTAA
>JAZHYW010060776.1:0-15191 GCA_037355805.1 Ixodes ricinus | reverse complement strand
ACTGCGCTTTCGCAAAATATTCCACGTGTTCCCAACGGCAAGTCTCTCGACATACACGGGGTCTTAAAAAAACATGCGGCGAATGACATTGAGCAGGCTGACAACGTATCGTCGCTCGCTAACCGCCAGCCACGGCAACATAGCGAAGCTACCAGTTCGATCTACGAGCAAGATGGCTGTACATGTGGCTTCGCTCGCGGCGAGGCAGGTAGCGCGGTCAGCAATTGTCGTAGAGATCAGTGCTCTCCTTAATCGCGCACTCAGCTACGGCCGCCACCGAATAGCCCGGTCCGTATGCCAATACAACCCTGGAAGACAAGGCCTGCAGTTTGGTCAATGGGAGGCGCGGGCAGAGCCAGGGCGTGCGGCAGACTCGGAAAGAGGGCTTGGCATGCTCTCTTGACCAACCAGAAGCCGAAAAGAATCCCCTTGCGGGGGTAGCGAGAAACAGTTCTGATCAAAGGTCTATGTTCGTAAATGGTTTTAATGAGCGCGTAAGAGTGAAGTGTAATAACCTCGTGGTTGAAAACAGGGGCATGTTGTTTTGATCATGATCATGCAGAAAGATGTAAGACACGAATGCGCCGCTCAACTCTGTTTTGCTCGGACAGAGTGTGACCGCTCGAACGGCAGATTCCCGGCCCTTGGCGCTTGGCGTACGGATTATGTCGATCGCTCCGCTAGTCGCACTCTTCCACCATCATTTTGGATGAGCGTGATTGAAACATCACGTGTACCATATTTGCAGTCATCAAGAGTTACTCCAATGCAGTTATCAGGGTTTGTTTCTCGCGACCACCGCCAGGGTATTATTTCCAGCTTCTGGTTGGTCACATTCAAATTTCTGAAGACGCCCTGGTACACGCCCAGCCCGCTTTCGGCCAATGGCGCCTCCTCATTTGTCTCCTATCCTTCCCAACGAATGGCCAAACTCTGCATATATGGCTCTGGCCTGCGCCTTTCCCCCTAAATGGCATCACTGGATGGATGGATAGATGGATGAGGCTGAACCCCTTGAATCTGACGGCGGCTTGCGCCACCTAGTTTCAGCGTCTGACTGCTGCTTGGGGAGGGTTGGGGACCCATTGACAATGACGTCACCGCACAAGCCTTAAAGTATTGGCTATTCTCTGTGTCGACATGAGTACGAGTGGAGACGACGCTACAAGCACGGACGTGCTTGTAGCGTCGTCGTACTAAGGTACTAAGACCAACGTTACTAAAACACTCATTCGGAAAACTCGCCCTTGAAACCTGGGCCGCTGGTGACCGCCGAGACCGAGCTAAATTAAAGGGAGCTGTGCAACGATATTCAGTTGGAATGTTTTTCACTTTACACGAGCTTACTGGCACTGGTGGGACTCAAGGATACTCGCACGCAACGCCACTGGCCAAGAAACTCCTTTGTTGCGGTGTAATTTCAAGAACAAAAGCGATCATTTTCATTCAATCTCTCTTTTGCAAAATTTGATGACGTGACGTGGGGATCGCAGTACACCCATGTGACGATATTTGAATGCGGTTCATAGATTGGACCCGAGCATTGCGTGGGCGCTCGATTTGGGCTCGTGATAATTACTAGCTCGAGAAGCATTCGGGTAGTGGCCCGTGTCCAATCGCTTCAACGACGACAATAGCCGAGCCATAACAATGTCTGGAACTCAGCGCGTGTCCTGTGCTTTGCCAACCCCAGCGCGTGGCTATGATCAACATTGGCGGCATATAATCCATTCCAGGTCACGTGGCCGCTTGTTCTGGCTGCGAGTTGAGGGGGTGAACGCTGCTCGTTTTTCTTTAATTTGTTTCTGGGACTTCTATTGCGTGGGGTGAAAAACGAACGCGTGTTTCATAGGTCATCAACGTCGGGATCCGTTCTAAGCGGTATTTGCGCAAAGTACAAAAATTGTTGCACTCGCCCCTTTAAAGCCCTTCATGTTTAAAAAAATAACGCAAGGTGCGTCGATGCATGAGAGCACGTGCAACGTGCAGCCCTTGGGAGGATGATGGCGGCACAGCGCGCAGCACTGGTAGCACTGAGTAGATTTCAGACGCCATGTTCTTCCCAGAAGTGGCGCGCGACACGTGTCTCGAGCATTTCCTCAACAATGAATGGCGCCACTTTTCCCCAGGATAGAGGGGCTTTAAAGGGGCGGTGTAACAATTTTTGTACTTTGCGCAAATACCGCTTAAAACGGATCCCTGACGTTAGTGACCTATGAAACACGCGTTTGTTTTTCACCCTACGCAATAGAAGTCCCAGAAAAAATAAAGAAAACGAGCGGCGTTCATCCCCTCAACTCGCAGCCAGAACAAGCGGCCACGTGATCTGGAAGCCGATTATATGCCGCCAATGTTGACCATAGCCACGCGCTGGAGTTGGCAAAGCACAGGACACGCGCTGAGTTCCCGACATTGTTATGGCTCGGCTATTGTCGTCGTTGCAGCGATTGGACACGGGCCACTACCCGAATGCTTCTCGAGCTAGTAATTATCACGAGCCCAAATCGAGTGCTCACGCAATGCTCGGGTCCAATCTATGAACCGCATTCAAATATCGTCATCGGGGTGTTTTGCGATCCCCACGTTACGTCATCAAATTTTGCAAAGGAGAGATTGAATGAAAATGATCGCTTTTGTCCTTGAAATTACACCGCAACAAGAGTTTCTTGGCCAGTGGCGTTGCGTGTGAGTATCCTTGAGTCCCACTAGTGCCAGTAAGCTCGTGTAAAGTGAAAAACATTCCAGTGAATATCGTTTCACCGCTCCTTTAAGCTAAATATACGATAAATGCGCCACCCTTTAGCGACGAGTTGAAACATGAAAGTTGCTTTATATGGCTACTGCTAGAGTCAGTGAATGTTCCCGGAGTACCGAAACTCCCAGGCTCAAGGTGCCAAAATGGCGGTTCAATCTTTTTTTTTTTTTATTGTGCTCATTTTTGAGCTTTTAGAAAACATGTTTTTGCGTAGAAACAGAGGGAAAGAGCTCTTTTTGTAGGAACTTTTATTGGAGATTACTCAGATTAGTTACAGAATGACGGGATATTTAGTTTCCAAGGGTTTGTGGCTCAATTAATATTGTTTTTATAGAATCATGTCTCACCGGTGATTTCAGTTGAGCTCGTCCCGACCTGGGCGCGTCCTAACTTCGGTAGAAATTCGCGGCGTGTCCGCTTGGAAGGCGGGGGTGGCATCCCTGAAACTCCTTCCACCGTATATTTTTCGGCGCCAAAATGGCCGATTAAGGACAAAATAAAAGAGCAACAGTGGACGCTATAGACCCGTTGCTCTGGGGCAGGGGGCGTGAGCGCATCCGGAATACTTACCCAAGACGCGACCATGTTATGCTGGCTCCAGGTGGCTCTGTAACGTTCGATTTTGCACGTGCCACGTTCGAATACAAGCATATGTCAGCATTTCTAGATGCGCGGTAACAAAACGTCTAAAAAAACAAAAACAAAAATATGCAGCTCGCCGCCGCAGCGTTCCATTAAACATTCCTTTCATCTTTGCATTCTTTCATAGCTTCCGCGAGCACACACATTTCACTTTACGTGATAGCGAAGCCGAAGTTACTCGCAAACGTACGTACTCGTGAACGATGCTCGCACTGCACGAGCGCGTGTGCGACAGGGACGCTTGAAAGCTCGCAGCTCGCTTCCGTAGCCTCTGCCACCGTGGCCTCTGCTGCGCTGGCACTAGAATGGAACGGAGTGTGAAGAACTGTAGTGGGGAAGCGTATTGACTCATGTTCGAAACGCGATCCAAATATCCTACTTTGCTCGCCTGGAGCGCTGCTCAAAACTTGAGAGCTACGGGCCTACTCGAATGCGATACTCCCGAACCAATACAAGCAGCCGTGCAGTTCCCCGAGTGGCCGCTGCGGCCGAAACGGCGGCGTTGCGATCGCCATTGGCTGGGTTCTCGAGTACGGATCGGTGCCACTCTTGCAGAGCTGGCTCTATCCCAACTGAGTTTTTCTAGTACTGTAGGCTTGCGCTGTATGTTGAAACGGAATGAGTCTTAGCTAAGACCATGTGAAAGAAATCACTGCCAAAGCTAGAGCACGAGCGGAGTGGCACGTGGAGTCGAGTCTCAGGAACTCGCGTGCACCGAGGCTTGGAATGTCTCCTTTCACAGCGAGTCTTAGCTAATGGCGAATTCGCGTGGTTCTTTCTGCGCGCTCTCGAAGCGCTCTTTCCAAACGCGTGAAATCGGGTGGTTGAAAGAAAGTGCTGTCGCCTGATCGGGTGGTTCATTCCGAGGGCGCCTCTCCCTCTCAGAGCGCTCTCTGGCACTCCGTCTGCTAGCCGCAGAGTGCGGAGCGGCGCAGGCGTCACGTGGTACTTGGACGGTGATCACGTGGTTTTGTTGACGATGGCCGGCGGTGGTCCGTGATGGTGTGCGGGGTCCAGCATGACGGCGATTGATATCTGGTTCAACAAAGTGCTTGTGCATTCGACGGTGCGAGGATTACAACGGACGGGACGACATTCGTTTGCGACCGTAACAGGAAAAGTCGACGTGTGAAGTATTCCAGTGCTTTCACGAGATCGTTCATCTCACGGCGGTGAATCCGCTAGAGCCTAACCGACGACGAAACAGCTCGCAGAGCTCGCCACTGTTTTACCGGGTTTTGGGGTCGCGTCAAGACATTTTCAGGTTTGGTTAAAGTGCGTTCAAAGTTTGTGTTGTAAAATAAAGGAGAGCCGAATATAATTCACTGTGATTTGTGTCACATTGCGATGCTTCCACGATATTTCGCCGTGAGAAAAATGCGGTTTATTAACTTTATGTTTGCCTGCTCTGTAGTACGCATGACCGCTATCGCAGCGCGTTCACTGTCGAAAACGCGATAGTTGACAACTGTTTTCAAGCGTTGGCTTTCGTTCTGTTCTGCAAAAATCAAATCGCATACTGCTGTTTTCTCTTTTTTTACATGCCGATGCGTAAAACAATTTACGTCACAACCGTTATTTCATCACGTTGCGAGCGTAAATTTTGCTCAATCGTCCACCGTACGCTGTAAGATCGTGTTGTTTTTAATGCATTACCAATGTCAAGAAATTTTAATTCCATGACTGGTCTGAGAATCTCGGAGCGCTCTGAAGCCAGCAGTTGTGATCGGCTGAAAAGGATCCCGAGTAGCTCTGGCGGCGAGGAGGGGCGCTCTGCTGAATCGAGGTCAGAGGAGAGAGGCGACCTCCCGAATTCCACCATAAGTCGCTGTTTCTGGGAGGCCGGCACACTTACTGTTGCCTGGGTTTTCGATGGCAGCCATATATCTGAGCTCGTTTGCTGTTGCTGCAGCGCATGCTCACGGCGACATTCCACACAACGCGCTACCCACGACGGTGCATTTCAGCACCACGCCGTACGCACGAACGCCGGAAAGGGTACCGGCCAGGAGCGGGTTTGCGCGTTTCACCGAAAGAGGACGACAAAAAGTGGGAAAGGGTTGCCACGTGCGTCTCCTCCTTTCCGGGTTGGGGCAAACGGGAGAAACTGCATTTCATCGGACACCCGTCACATAGCACGTCAATACGTGGTTTGCACGTGACGTCGTTCAAAGATCGCTCCAATGACGACCAGAGAAGAGGGCCTCCAGATTTGCACCTCCCTTTGATGCCTCCCAGATTTGCACAGACGCCGCTATTCTCCTCCCAGAAGATTGCAGACGATTAACCCGTCACTCAGAATTCTTACAAAAGCAGCTTCCCTCTCCTCCTCTTGCATGGTGGTCAAAAGTATGCGATGTGACGTCAGTGCAAGCCACGTATAGCCAGACTTGGACGTAGTTCAACTACTCTACTCAAACTACTGTAGTTTAACTACTTTTCCGAGTAACTTGGTAACTTTCAATTACAACTTTATTTGGGTAATTAGTAGTTTAACTTAACTACATTTTTCAGGTAACTTCTACTCAAATTACCAACTACTTTCGAAATCTAGTGCTAATTTTGCTCACCACAAAAGTTTGAGCGCAGAAATAAATAAGACGCCGGCAGATGAAGTGACATTTCCGAGCAAGGGGCCCCCTCACACTCCATTCCGTAGAAACTGCATCACAGGCGTCCTTGGGCCAAGGTGGCGACGAGCAGCCAAAACATAACTCCGGCGCGCACGAACGCAGGAACAGATGCTTAACAAGCCTTGGTCGGGTATTGACCTAATCCGGTAATGCACGCAGGCGCGCGCTTCCAGCTGCAACCGTGAAAGACGGGGACACTCCGAGGGTTGTTGTTGTTTTCATGTTGTCTGCCTTTAGTGAGTTCCGACTCAAGCGGTTTGGGGGTTCCACGGGTAGGCGCCACTGGAATGACCTCGCAGCTGGGCGCCTGTTCCCATGGTCGCCTCGTCGTAAGCGCATACTCCCTTGCAAAGCCAGACTCCCCCGCGCACAAACGCACACACCGATAATCCGTTCATGGGAGCACCTTCCCGCTTCGAGCGGCAACTGTACGAGCGACGATGTGTGTTCACGTAATCCTTCGCGTCCTTCCGATACCGTAGTCGACGGAGAGGATTGCGAGTCATCCTTGAGAGATCCTTTTGTTGGACCCGGTTTCAGCGGCGAAGTATACTTCGTTTCATCTTTTGTCAAACCAAAACAATTTTTTCTTCAGTAGCGTAGCACTAGCACCGCAACGAAACGCGCAGTCGTCCGGATGATCTCATCCTCGTGGCGTGAGACTTGAACCCTTGACGGTCAGGTGCATTCGCTCAGCGTACTCTCCGAACGTCGTGGGAATAAAGAGGGGGCAGTCATAACAATCTTAACTTTCCTAAAAAAAAAATAGTTTTTTTTTTATAAAAGATTTTTTAGCAAAGGCAAACCTCACATGTTTCGTCATGAACACCGAAGATGCTGACACTCGCTTTCCCGACCCTGCACAGCTTGTTTTTGAAATTCAACTCTGCCGTCCCCCCTCCCCCCAGCGCGTCGGTGGAACGTCTTTTTAGCTTGGCTGGGCACGTCTTTAAAAGGAAAAGGGGAAAACTCTCTGATAAGGACTTTAAAAGTCAATTGCTTTTGCGAGTGAATAAACTATTTTGGTGAAAACGCAAGCCATAAAATGACTGCATTTATTTTAGGCTCGCAGGGGTTTTCACGGATCAAAACTGCTGTTCATTTTGCTACCACAAAAATATAAAAAGTAACTTCGAAAGTAACTTCAAAGTAACTCGCTACTTTTTTACAGTAGTTAGTAGTTTACTCAATTACTATTACAAATGCGTAATTTCTACTCTACTCTAATTACTTTTGGCGTCAGTACTCAGTAACTTAACTTAACTACCTTTTTTGAGTAATTTGTACATGTCTGCGTATAGCTGATAGAAAACGTGAGCTTCTGCCCTAACTCAACACGGCCGCAGAATCCGACGCACTCCAGAGGCGCTGCGGTAATCGAAATGGACACCGATTCAACTCGCTGACGTCACGCTACTACGGTGGCGCTGCTGTCAGCCCTGCGCAGGCGCTTCAGCTCACGTGAATATTGTTTTACGCGCAGCGCCCACACATTGGTGCGGGCAAACGCTGGATTGTGTGTAAACAGCGTGTTTGGTGCATATATACGTGGCTTGCGCTCGCGTCACATGAGCGGCCACTGCGAAAACTGACGTCACATTAGTGGCCACTGTCGAGACTGAAGTCATATCAGCGGTCATTGTGAGGACTGACGTCACATTAGGGGTCACTGTGAAGGCTGACGTCACATCAGCTTCCATTGTGAGGACTGACGTCACATCAACGGCTATTGTGAAGGCTGACGTCACATTAGGGGTCACTGTGAAGACTGACGTCACATCAACGGCTATTGTGAAGGCTGACGTCACATTAGGGGTCACTGTAAAGACTGACGTCACATTAGTGGCCACTGTGGAGACTGGTCACATCAGCGGTCATTGTGAGGGCTGATGTCACATTAGGGTCGCTGTGAAGACTGACGTAACATCAGCGTCCACTCCATTGTAAGTAATGACATCACCAGCGGTTTTTGTGAACGCTGACGTCGCATTAGGCGTCACTGTGAAGGCTGACCAGCGTCCATTGTGAGGACTGGCGTCAGATTAGGGATTGCTGTAACGACACGTCACGTTGGGGGTCGCTGTGAAGACTCACGTCACATCAGCGTCCATTGTGAGGACTGACGTCACATTAGGGGTTGCTGTGAAGACTGACGTCACATTAGGGGTCACTGTAAATACTGACGTCACTTCAGCGGTCATTGTGAGGACTGACGTCACATTGGGGCCACTGCGAAGACTGACGTCACGTCTGCGTCTATTGTGAGGGACTGACGTCATATCAACGGCCACTGCGGAGACTGTTTGTCACATAAACGGCCATTGTGAAGAACCTACGTGCGCCTGGAGCATATTTTTCGCACCACTACATTTGTTTTTCTTGCCAAGAACAAGCAGGCGTGACAGTTTGATACGGCGCGATGACGTCGCGTGCAAGACACGCATTCCTGCTCGCGAAGCAGCCAGCTGCGATCGCGGGGTTACCAAAGGGACAGGCGCTGTTGTCTAACAAGTCAGCGTTTGACCCCATCCGGCGTGGGCACTGCTCACGCGCAGAAACAAGGATCGCATAAAGTGAAGCGTTTGCGAATTACCCGTGCCGAAAGCAGCGCCCCCGCAGGCTCAGTCAGAAATCCACACGGTTCCAGTGAGCCTCTTTTCAGCTTGTATATAAAGAAAGCTTTCTTCATTATATATGTATGTAGCCGAAACAATGGTTCGTAATACTATATGTAACGAGAAGAAAAAAAATATCGGCAATTTTTTCTTAAGGTTTTGAGTCTTTCGATTATTCAGCGCGTGAAAGTGCATCATAGACCAAAGCAGAACGATGTGACCGACAGGAAGATACGTCGGAAAAGTCGCTTCTTTTACATGAGCTATATTTGTATCGCGGGAAAAGCGATAGTGATTTATGTCGGACCCAAGTAGACCAGCCCTTTTCGCGTGCAACAAACGTGCCTTCGTTACGGTCACGTATATATATATACACAATACTGGAGTAAACAGCGGGTTTCTCCACAACTCGGGGGCTATTGAGGTCTGCCAGGCTCCTGCTAGTCGCCGTATATACACCTTCACGCATTTCCCTTTTATTTGTGAACCAGAAGAAAAAAAATAAAGTACGGAAGAAATGTCGCGCATTTGATTCCCGGTAACCTGGAACAGTGTAAAAGAGAGAAAACTGCCGCGTGTTTCGTAGATGAAACACGGTGATGCCACGAGCGTTTCGTGACTTTAACGATGTTACTGTGCCTCGCACTCATTCCCACTAATCGTTACGCCTCTTCTAAGACGCTCCCCATGCCTATACCTGCTCACGATCAACCCAAAGGAAAACAAAACAAAACAGAACAAAAATATTAGGAGCTCTTAAAAACTTGATTTCCCTCGTGCATCTATTACCTTTTAGCATCTGCCACCAGAGACAATGTCTAGTTTTTTTTTTGTTTTTTTTTTTTATGTCGGTCTATGTTTGGCGTTCGAACGTGAACGCCGGTGTTCGACTTACGCGTTCGACGACTGCAGTGGAGACAAAGGCAGCTATAGCTTTAGGTCTGGCCTCTAATCGTTCCTGCATGCAGTCAGAGCTCGGCGTCCTGCAGCGTCTCCGAGCGTTCTCGTTTCCTCCTCTCCCCAGTCTAGCTGCCCGCATACTCCATTTTCACCACGCGATAGACTGCAGCGGACGCTACGAGCCACATCAAAGCCAATCGTGCGCTGGGAAGGTACCACGTGACTGTAGTCACTGACACAGGGTCAGGACGGCAGGGGGAGCCTCGCTGGTCTCGCCTGCAGCGCGTGCTTTCTCCGCTTTCGACGACGCTTAATTTGACGACTCGTGCACCTCGAACCAGCGCGCGCGTCGAGCGCAGAAAAAGCATTGGGGAAGGCACGGAGCGCGTGCATGGAGGCCGGGCGTTCGAGGTATATATGCACTGCCGTTCTAGTTCTGTCGGTGACTGTGCGGAGAGCAAGTTCGTCCGCTTCTTGCACAGGGGTTGCGATGATGTCAGAACGATGAGCTCTTATTGGTTGGTAGGAAAAAAATAGTGGGTATACCTCAAGGCACCTTGCTTTGATGTCTACCCACTATCCTTTCGACCAAGGCCAATCAGAGATCGGCCACGTTCTGACGTCACCGCAACTCCTGCGGAAGAAACGGACGACTGACTTCCGCGTAGGTAGACGCTTCACTTCGCTGTTTACTGTTTATTCGTTTTTAAAACTTATCGGTGTGTTTCGGGTGGGCGGTACAAATGGCGATTATCGGTGAAGAAAAAAATCGCACGTATCTTCTCAGAGGGAGGGATTCGACAAAGAACAGTCCCAGCTGGAGCAAACATTTCCATGAATCGGTGTTTTTTACACTCTCGACGGATTGTGTACTGACGTCAACGGACGTTTATCGGTGTTTTTCGGTTAAAAACAGGAAAGTCTACACTCCGGCCTTCCTGAAGGTCGGGTAACGTATGCGGAAGGCGTAGGATCGGCTGGGATGGCTCGTGGCGTTCGCTGCAAATTCAATCCATCGCAGGCACGTAGCCAGAAGGGGGGGCCATGGGGCCTGCCGCCCCCCCGAAATCTTGCATTTTTGCTGGGACCTCCTCTCCCCTCCCCTCATACAGCATTTTGTCATGGGCGGGCCCCCCGGAACAAAATCCTGGCTACGTGCCTGATCCATCGTAACTGCTCAGACAAAAACTGGATTTTACGAATAGCGCGCGCGTTATTCGTAAAATCCAGTTTTTGTCGGAGTCGCTTCCGCCTTTCGGAAGATAAATTGAAGTAGTCGAGTTATTGCAACCACGTTGCGAGTGGGACATACATCTTAAGAATCGTGATCGCGTTTCTTGAAAGAAAAAAAACAATATCCTGGTCTTCTTCATTCGTCTTAACACGGAATAAATGTGAGCTGCTTTTTTCTCTGCCTCCTTTCTTCTGATCAGGGATCAATAAAGAATTTGAATTTGAAGGTAGAGCTTCCTGTATATTCAAATAAGCCCCGGAAATTAATTGGCTTTGTCAAAACCGCAGTGAACCGAAAAAGAAAAAAAAAAACGGATGGAAACTGTCCTTGCATAAGGCCTTTTTTTTGTTGTTATTTCACTTTTAAGAGCAAACAAAATAAAAAGAAAATATATAAAAAAAGAATTATAACTGAGTGAGGACACGTAATTGAAACGGGTCGATTATTCTGGAAATGAAGCGCTCATAGCCTACTTATTACATACGCCGAGTTTCACGATTTTTGAGTCTCTTATAATAGACCCTTTTCAAAGTCAGAGTCACCTTGTGCAGTCCCAAGAGCCTCAATATTGCCGCTCTAATGGCGGTGATAGGAGATCGTATTCACTAAATCAAGCACCCTCGATTTCGTGAGTCGAAGGTGACGTAAAAGAACCAACACCTTTTGCCCTTTCTGCTCTATGCTTTCGAAGACGTTCGCATTTTCTGGTGTCGAGATGCTGCGTAGTGCCGCCATTAGAGCGTCGGTTTGGCCTCTGCACAGGGTGGGTAGACTGACTTTCGGGAAGGGTCTATTGCGATAAACAATTTTCCGAATGTTGGTCATTTTCGTCGTGGCGACCGGGCAACACTGCTCAAGTCAGTCGCACCATGGTGCCCCCATAAACCACGTGATCGGCATATTTAGTTGAACGTTCTTTCATTCTAGGCGCCCCCATGCTCGCCCAATGCCACTCTTTCCCCCTTGCCCTTTGACCTTTCAACCATCGTGCACGTGCGCGAGATTGCCGTGGACGACGGCGAGTTCGTCCGCGTGACGATCTCATCGTCGTCGCTGGAGCTGGTCGCCGGCGGGTTTGAGTCAAAATGGCCACGTCTCTCGCGATCGAGCTGGTCCAGCCCCGTTTTCTTACGTTATGTTACGTTCGCTAGCTTGCGTAACAGGTCACCGAGACATCTGTGCTTCGTCAGTTCAGGAAAGACAGCCTGGCGCGCGACATTTGAGCAACGAATACGTGACGTAAGAAAACGTAAGAAAGCGGTGTTGTTGAACACGGCAGCGCGTCATCGCTGTCGGCGATCAGGTCGAAGACTGCCGGGAGTACGCTGTAGATCGCCACCCGAACCATCCGTCTCGGGTGCGGCAAGGTGTCGGGCGAACGACGTCACCGACCCAACCCCCCTCAAAGTCTGCGGGTGCGTGCATGGAGTGCTGGGCGGCGGCTATAACCCGACCTATACGTTCCCCCCCCCCCCAAAACAGGTGTTTTCTTTAACGGAGGAGCACCGATCACGCCGAAAATGAGCTCCGAAAAAACACCGAACCTTCGTTAAAAATAAAACTCCTGTAGTTACGTTACATAGGTATTAACGAACAAAGAGCGTGTTATTAGTCAGATTGAAGAAGGAATAAACGTGTAGCACGAAGACGGACACACATACGCTTGACTAGCAACGGACATAACGCTTTATGTCCGTTGCTAGTCGAAAGATGTGGTTGGGTCGTCTTCGTGGACAAGTTTATTCCTTCTTCAATCTTGATGTTATATATGGGCTGGCATGACGTGAGCGTATATCGTTCGTGCAGGGGCGTCACAAAGAACTTAGTCGCCACGACCGCTCATTTTGGAGGGCGAGATGTATCACATGCCAAATTTAGCGGACTCCCGAGGTCGGGAAATCTAATAAATGAACACTACAGTCCGCAGCTCGAGGAGCAGGAACTCCGTGTCTCCAGATTTTAACCGCGGTATTAAGTTTCCCGAACACCAGACTGTTTTCGAAACTCCATCAAGCAACATTGGTGGCCGCCATTGCCGCCGGCCCAAAGTCTCAGCCCCGTCTCCCAGTGGGTCCGGTGCTGGGGTAACGCCGACAAGGTTTGACTAAGGTTTGACCAGAGGAAAATTGAGCGACCCTCGCCGGGGGAAGAGGCAGGGGCGGGATGTTTTTGGGGTTTTTTTTCGCTCGATCTCCCGAAGGTCATCCTGGTGATATCCCACACTACCTGGTGATAGTTAAGGGAGAAAAATTGGTCTTGAAAGGGCGGGAGGAATCACGTTTTTGTCTTTTTAGACTTAGGCTAGGTGGCGCAAGCTACCGCCCGTTATGTAAGGGTATAGCCATTAACATCCATCCATCCATCCATTTGAAGGCCCGAAGCCTGTGCCATAGAGATCGCAAGCGTGACACAACTCTAGAGCGAAAAGGTCCGCCATTTTCCCATGCATTCTGGCTGCCGCAAGCGGCGGAGCATGCAGGCAGACCCTCGAGCCCACACATAATTACCAACTGCCTTCGATTATACGAATATAATTATATCATCAGAGCAGTTTCACGAACTTCAACAATCCGCGAAGTTACCGGTGGAAAGATACATTCGCATTCCTTTCGAAGCTTTCTTTTTGCATAAGCGCGCAGATGTACGGCCTCGCGTCAGCGCTAAACTAAACCAGATACCCGGCTTCGCGGAGCGGGGCAGCGGCCTACCCGGTTGGGCGCATGGCCGAGGAATACGAAACCGCGCAAACCACCCGATTTTTCGAGATTTCGACAGAAGGGTAAGTACGTAGCGTATTGAGTAGATTTTTTTTTTTTTAAGTGTTCGAGAATAGCTCAGAATTTAGTTTACAACGTTAAATTATCACTGCTTATATTGCTGAGAGTTTTCAGTCTTCGCGATTACCATTCAGCTGGCAACATTGCTTTCTTTCTCTCGTGTTCTGTCGCTCTCTTTCGCGATCTTTCCCTCGGGACCCCGGGTGTCGGCGCACGGGATTTGCCACTCCTCCTCATCCACCTTTACCCCCCTGGCCTGTGCTTGGATCCGCAGACTTGTGCCTATCTGAAATACTCTCCTCAAGATGCTGTATTTCATATACTTTTAGTAGCATTTTGATAGATCGCAAATACATTTCGTCTTGAGTATTTGCTAGTACTCTAGCTTAAAGGGGCACTGACACATCAAAATCATATTTTTTTTTATTATCCGAAACGATTGAAAACGGTGCCGGGACATTACCCTCAAAATTCGAAACTTGGGAATTCAGTATTTGTGAATTAAAAAAACAATTTCCAAATGCCGAATTTGAAGTTCCCGCGCGATCCCCGCCAGTGCAGTCAGTCAAATTTTGCGGTCTCCTCCGACTCGACTTTTTCTCGGACCTCCGCTGACCCGATGCGAGGAGGAGGCGAGCTGGCGGGATAGAAGGGAGCCGGCGCGGGAAAAACCGGTTTCTTCGCCGACTCGCCGATCTGCTCGAGCGCCGCCGAGTTTTCTGAGGGAGGACACAAATCTAGGAAGGGACATCTCACCGAACTCTGATTTTCGGTATTTCAAAAAGAGGGGCCATAGTGCGTTCGCAATTGCGTTAAAAAACATGTTTTACGATTGCCGTTATTAAATGTTATAGAAATGCCGCCTACAAAGCTTCTAAATTTCCTGATTTTTGACGTCATCGATCAAAAGAAGCAAGGAGGTAGCGGCGGGAGATTTAAACGCCAAAAATAAAAAGGCGCGCGCGCGCGCGGAGAAATTTTTTTTCGCGATGCGGTTTTTTTTGCGTGTTTATGACTACAACTTGCGTCGTTTTAGACAATAAAAAAATACGACCTTTGGGGTGTCAGTGCCCCTTTAATTAAAATTTCTCACTATCTTGCACTTATTATTTAAAATACGTTTTCCAACCTTGGCGAAAAGACAAAAGTTTCGCCGGTATAATGTACTGGAACTAGGGATCGTCAGACTCCACTTCAAAGCTGAACCGATTGTAAACTTGAGCGGAGCGAACGAACACAAGACACAAACAAAATGCAGTCTCCAATATATATATATATATATAGGTTTTTTTTTTAGACAGTTTGAAGTTGGTACACCTTGAAGAGTGACCTGTCTCTTCAGCTGTAGACGAGAAATTGAGCCAGTGCAGCACAACCGCTGACCCGAGGTCTTTAACGTGCATCCACGCAGTAGTGCTTACACGAACGCCTGCCGGTGCGAAACCCATCCAGATCGAAACGGGCAAGGTGGACCGAACCCGGGAGGTTCTGCAGCGGAAGCTTTCGCTCCACGCTCCGGGCTGAGACGCCAGCCCACTCGTGATGTGTCCTTGTCTCGCTGTAAACAAGAGGGAGTAGACCTGCTAGGGTTTTCGCTAGCGGGGAGTACATTTATACACTCTTTTTTTCTTTCGC
>JAZHYW010060775.1:0-11278 GCA_037355805.1 Ixodes ricinus | reverse complement strand
ATTCGCAACTTTCACGACCTATAGGGGCGCGCTGGTGCCTATCAAAATGGCTGTCATCTGGATGATCGGCGTAGAACAGCGGTGCAAGGCTGGGTCCGCGAGGCGCAAGCAATTCCTAGTTTTGTTGGACATACGCGCACTGTTAGGGCCTTACCTTATTTTTTCACGCCAGGAAGATGCAGGCATGCCCATTTACTGTGAGGCCGATCATCCAGGAGCTATACTGCTTCAGCTTGGGTCCAGACGCAGCCGATGCTACGAGCGCGAGCGTCTGGCCCTGAACAGTGCTTGCATTGCACGAGCGCGCGTGCTTGGCAGGGACGCTGAAAGCCCGGAGCCTGCGCTTGCAGCATCGCCTGCGTCTGGACCCAAGCTGAAAACGAAGTATAGGAGCGGGATTCTACACCGCGGTACCACCATCGCTGAAAGTTGCGAATACCTGGATCGGTTTGTCATAGGGGTGAAGTATTCACTCGACGCCATATTTGAGTGCGTTGTTCACAGCGCATGCTCACAACGAGCTCACATTAATAGGCTGCTAGGACCGGCGAGCTTGATGGTGTGAAATGCACGTTGCAAAAGAGCCGTGAAAGATCGGCATTAGCAACACGCTCTCAGCCACTGATCTCTAGCAATTGCTTGATCGCGCTTCTCCGCTTGGTCGCTGCAGCGCGAGTGAAGCCACCGGACGGCCATCTTGCTCATAGACGAATTTCTGTTTTGCTAGTGTTGCAGAGGCTGGCGTCAGCGTGCTGAAGACACGTTTTCTATTCGTTCGTCGCCATTCGCCGAAGAAGTTTTTTAAGACCCTGTGTAAGCGTTGAGACTTGCTGTTGAGAACACTTGGAAAGTTCCGCCTTTTTCCTGCGGCACTGGGCTTTCGTAAAATTTTCCACGTGTTCTCAACGGCAAGTCTCAACGCGCACGCAGGGTTTTAAAGTCTTCTTCGGCGAAATGGGACGAACGAATAGAAAACGTGTCTTCAGCAAGCTGCCGCCAGTCTCTGCAATTCGTCTACGAGCAAGATGGCCCTCCGGTGGCTTCACTCGCGGGAGCGGGAAACGCGATTCAGCAATTGTCATAGAGATCAGTGCTCTCAGCAGTCGCGCACTCAGCTATGGCCGCCAGCGAATAGTCCCTATACCAATAGAGCCTAGAAAACAAGGCTTGCGCCTTTCCCCCTAGATGCCATCACTGGATGGATGGATGGATGGATAAGGCTGAACCCTTTGAATCGGGTGGCGGCTTGCGCCACCCAGTTTCAGCGTTGACCGCTGCTTGGGGAGGGTTGGGGATCCATTGACAATGACGTCATGCGCAGGCCTTGAGGTATTGGCTATACTCTGTGTCAACATGAGTACGAGTGGAGACGACGCTACAAGCACGAACGTCCTCTCTTGGAGGACGCTTTAACTTCACATATTCGCTCTCGCAGCTTCGCCACCGCTTGCACCAACGTTACTAAAACACCAAGTTGGAAAACTCACCCTTGAAACCTGGGCCGCTGGTGTCCACCGAGACCGAGCTAAATACGATAACAGCGCCACCCTTTACCGACGAGTTGAAACATGAAAGTTGCTTTATATGGCTACTGCTAGAGTCAATGAATGTTCGCGGAGTACCGAAACTCCCAACCTCGTAATGCCAAAATGGCGGCTCAATCTTTTTTTTTTTTTTTACTGTGGTCATTATGAGCTTTTAGAAAGCATGTTTTTGCTTAAAAAACAAAGGGAAAAAGCTCTTTTGTGAGAACTTTGCTTGAAGATAAGTACAAAATGACAGGCGTGTGATGTTTTCTCAAATATTTAGTTTACAAGATTTTGTGGCACACTTAATATTGTTTTATAGAATCAAGTCTTACCGGGGATTTCAGTTAGTGTGTCCCGACCTCGGCGCGTCCTAACTTCGGTGGTAATTCGCGGCGTGTCCGCTTGGGAGACGGGGCTGGCATCCCTGAAACCCCTTCCACCGTATATTTTTCGGCGCCAAAATGGCCGATTAAAGACAAAATAAAAGAGCAACAGTGGACGCTATCGAATGCGATACTCCCGAACCAATACAAGCAGCCGTGCAGTTCCCCGAGTGGCCGCTGCGGGCGAAACGGCGGCGTTGCGATCGCCATTGGCTGGGTTCTCGAGTACGGATCGGTGCCACTTTTTCAGAGCTGGCTCTCTATCCCAACTGAGTTTTTCTAGTACTGTAGGCTTGCGCTTATGTTGAAATGGAATGATTCTTAGCTAAGACCATGTGAAAGAAATCACTGCCAAAGCTAGAGCACGAGCGGAGTGGCACGTGGAGTCGAGTCTCGGGTACTCGCGTGCACCAGGCTTGGAATGCTCTCCTTTCACGCAGTCTTAGCTAAGTCGCTGTTTCTGGGAGGCCGGACCACTTACTATTGCCTGGGTTTTCGATGGCGGCCACATATCTGAGCTCGTTTGCTGTTGCTGCAGCGCATGCTCACGGCGACATTCCACACAACGCACTACCCACGGGCCACGACGGTGCATTTCAGCACACGCCGTGCGCACGAACGCTGGAAATGGTATACCGGCCAGGAGCACGTTTACCGTTTCACCGAAAGGGGACGACAAAGAAGTGGGAAAGGGTTGTCACGTGCTTTCCTCCTTTCCGGGTTGGGGCAAACGGGAGAAACTGCATTTCATCGGACACCGTCACATTAGCACGTCAATACATGGTTTGCACGTGACGTCGTTCAAAGATCGCTCCAATGACGACCAGAGAAGAGGGCCTCCCAGATTTGCACCTCCCTTTGTGCCTCCCAGATTTGCACAGACGCCGCTATTCTCCTCCCAGAAGATTACAGACGATTAACCCGTCACTCAAAATTCTTACAAAAGCAGCTTCCCTCTCCTCCTCTTACATGGTGGTCAAAAGTATGCGATGTGACGTCAGTGCAAGCCACGTATAGACGCTTTACACACGCGCCAGATTGAGCCGCCATAGCCGACCTTCTCTTGTCTTACCGAGGTGCCAAGTCACCGAAACGGACGTTTCCGAGCCTCCACACAGGCCTATGCTGGGGAGAAGGACGTAGTAGCCCCTAAAGTGGCAATAACCTGCCCTGCTGTGGTAAGAATGAAGTGCAGCGAACGGAATAAGAGGAAACAAAAACTGAAGGGCGGTTATGGCGGCGCCCATGCACAGCTGCTGTAAAGCGTCTATAGCTGATAGAAAACGTGAGCTTCTGCTCCTAACTCAACGCGGCCGCAGAATCCGACGCACTCCAGAGGCGCTGCGGTAATCGAAATGGACACCGATTCAACTCGCTGACGTCACGCTACTACGGTGGCGCTGCTGTCAGCACTGCGCAGGCGCTTCAGCTCACGTGAATATTGTTTTACGCGCAGCGCCCACACATTGGTGCGGGCAAACGCTGGATTGTGTAAACAGCGTGTTTGGTGCATATATACGTGGCTTGCGCTCGCGTCACATGAGCGGCCACTGCGAAAACTGACGTCACATTAGTGGCTACTGTCGAGACTGAAGTCATATCAGCGGTCATTGTGAGGACTGACGTCACATTAGGGGTCACTGTGAAGGCTGACGTCACATCAGCTTCCATTGTGAGGACTGACGTCACATCAACGGCTATTGTGAAGGCTGACGTCACATTAGGGGTCACTGTAAAGACTGACGTCACATCAACGGCTATTGTGAAGGCTGACGTCACATTAGGGGTCACTGTAAAGACTGACGTCACATTAGTGGCCACTGTGGAGACTGGTCACATCAGCGGTCATTGTGAGGGCTGATGTCACATTAGGGGTCGCTGTGAAGACTGAGCGTCACATCAGCGTCCACTCCATTGTAAGTAATGACATCACCAGCGGTTTTTGTGAACGCTGACGTCGCATTAGGCGTCACTGTGAAGGCTGACCAGCGTCCATTGTGAGGACTGGCGTCAGATTAGGGATTGCTGTAACGACATCGTCACATTAGGAGGTCGCTGTGAAGACTCACGTCACATCAGCGTCCATTGTGAGGACTGACGTCGCATTAGGGGTTGCTGTGAAGACTGACGTCACTGGTGACGGTAATCTGGACGTCACTTCAGCGGTCATTGTGAGGACTGACGTCACATTGGGGCCACTGCGAAGACTGACGTCACGTCTGCGTCTATTGTGAGGACTGACGTCATATCAACGGCCACTGCGGAGACTGTTTGTCACATAAACGGCCACTGTGAAGTCCACGTGCGCTGGAGCATATTTTTCGCACCACTACATTTGTTTTTCTTGCCAAGAACAAGCTGGAGTGACAGTTTGTACGGCGCGATGACGTCGCGTGCAAGACACGCATTCCTGCTTGCGAAGCAGCCAGCTGCGATCGCGGGGTTACCAAAGGGACAGGCGCTGTTGTCTAACAAGTCAGCGTTTGACCCCATCCGGCGTGGGCACTGCTCACGCGCAGAAACAAGGATCGCATAAAGTGAAGCGTTTGCGAATTACCCGTGCCGAAAGCAGCGCCCCCGCAGGCTCAGTCAGAAATCCACACGGTTCCAGTGAGCCCTTTTCAGCTTGTATATAAAGAAAGCTTTCTTCATTATATATGTATGTAGCCGAAACAATGGTTCGTAATACTATATGTAACGAGAAGAAAAAAATATCGGCAATTTTTTCTTAAGGTTTTGAGTCTTTCGATTATTCAGCGCGTGAAAGTGCATCATAGACCAAAGCAGAACGATGTGACCGACAGGAAGATACGTCGGAAAAGTCGCTTCTTTTACAGGAGCTATATTTGTATCGCGGGAAAAGCGATAGTGATTTATGTCGGACCCAAGTAGACCAGCCCTTTTCGCGTGCAACAAACGTGCCTTCGTTACGGTCACGCATATATATATACACAATACTGGAGTAAACAGCGGGTTTCTCCACAACTCGGGGGGCTATTGAGGTCTGCCAGGCTCCTGCTAAGTCGCCGTATATACACCTTCACGCATTTCCCTTTTATTTGTGAACCAGAAGAAAAAAAATAAAGTACGGAAGAAATGTCGCGCATTTGATTCCCGGTAACCTGGAACAGTGTAAAAGAGAGAAAAACTGCCGCGTGTTTCGTAGATGAAACACGGTGATGCCACGAGCGTTTCGGCATAGAGTTATTACAATAAACGCTAGAGGCTCAGCTGGCGCTAGTGTGCTGTTGCATTTTGAAGCAGACAGCAAGCAGTCTAAATTTGACTTCCGGTAATGCATTCCTATGGGAAAAAGCGAGTGCATTTTCTCTCTGCGCTCGATTATAAGAGCAAATATCACGAATAACTTGTACGTACTAGGCACATTGGAACATTTCTCAGTCACGCAGACGAAATAAATGGTCAGTTACGGCGTTTTTCTTTCAAATTCATCGGATTAAAAACGGCGCTAAAACGGCTTCGTACGTGTATTTTTGTGCACTGTCGGACACTGTTAGCGCGAACACAACGTCGACGCTTTCCAACATGGGGGATATACGTGCCAAACGAACGAAGGACATGTAGAAAACCGAGAGAGACAGCAAGAACTACGCAGTAACACTGGATAAGTAACTCCTTGTGCTTGCAGACGATCTAAATAAATTGAAAGTCACGTAATATAGTCAGATTTGCAATAAATAAGTACTGCGAAGATGCTTGTTCTGGGTTCAAATGGTTCAAAGCATCACCCGCACGCTCCAAATCTTTGCAAATAAGGGAGCCAGAGAGCAGGTGCCCGATAAAAACTGCCCGGCATGGGAAATAATAAAAAGACATACCTTTCGTAGCTCACGGGCTTTATTTTTTGCGTTCGAATGTTTCTTTAACCGACCGTAAGATGCGCACGACGGAGTCATTTTCATCCAATGACAGGACGGGCATATTAGCAATATATAAGCACCACCGAAGTGCTAGCGAACCTGAACACACACTACATTCCTTTCGATCGTTAGTTTGCTTAGAACCGTCGCTCGTTTTCACATACCTTCCTTGAAACAGGGGTTTGGGCCTGAAATAGAGCGAAGTTTAACATCGCTCAGTGCTAAAGAAAAATGCTGTAACTAAAGCAATTACACTTTCACAATGCCAATAAAGGTACATACTATCCGGTACAACTGAAATGACAAAAGTTATTCATGTTATTTTCCGGCGAAGAGACAAAATTCACGCGCGTTTTCCCATAGGAATACACAGGGAGGCTGGAAATGTAGACTGCATGCTGTCTGCTTCAATTTGCAACCGGAAGTCCCGTAGACACTAGCGCCAGCTGAGCCTCTAGCGTTTATTGTAATAACTCTATGGTTTCGCGACTTAACGCATGTTACTGTGCCTCGCACTCATTCCCACTAATCGTTGCGCCTCTTCCAAGACGCTCCCCATGCCTATACCTGCTCACGAGTCACGAGTCAACTCCAGAGGAAAACAAAACAAAACAGAACAAAAATATTAGGAGCTCTTAAAAACTTGATTTCCCTCGTGCATCTATTACCTTTAGCATCTGCCACCAGAGACAATGTCTAGTTGTTTTTTTTTGTTTTTTTTATGTCGGTTCATGTTTGGCGTCTCGAACGTGAACGCCGGGTGTTCTCGAATTCGCGTTCGACGACTGCAGTGGAGACAAAGGCAGCTATAGCTTTAGGTCTGGCCTCTAATCGTTCCTGCATGCTCAGAGCTCGGCGTCCTGCAGCGTCTCCGGAGCGTTCTCGTTTCCTCCTCTCCCAGTCTAGCTGCCCGCATACTCCATTTTCACCACGCGATAGACTGCAGCGGACGCTACGAGCCACATCCAAGCCAATCGTGCGCTGGGAAGGTACCACGTGACTGTAGTCACTGACACAGGGTCAGAACGGCAGGGGGAGCCCGCTGGTCTCGCCTGCAGGCGTGCTTTCTCCGCTTTCGACGACGCTTAATTTGACGACTAGTGCACTTCGAACGAGCGCGCGCGAGCGTAGAAAAAGCATTGGGGAAGGCACGAGCGCGTGCATGGAGGCCGGGCGTTCGAGGTATATACGCACTGCCGTTCTAGTTCTGTCGGTGACTGTGCGGAGAGCAAGTTTGTCCGCTTCGCACAGGGGTTGCGATGATGTCAGAACGATGAGCTCTTATTGGTTGGTAGGAAAAAAAATAGTGGGTATACCTCAAGGCACCTTGCTTTGATGTCTACCCACTATCCTTTCGACCAAGGCCAATCAGAGATCGGCCACGTTCTGACGTCACCGCAACTCCTGCGGAAGAAACAGACGACTTCGCAGACGCTTCACTTCGCTGTTTACTGTTTATTCGTTTTTAAAACTTATCGGTGTGTCTCGGGTGGGCGGTACAAATGGCGATTATCGGCGAAGAAAAAAATCGCACGTATCTTCTCAGAGGGAGGGTTTCGACAAAGAACAGTCCCAGCCGGAGCAAACATTTCCATGAATCGGTGTTTTTTACACTCTCGACGGATTGTGTACTGACGTCAACGGACGTTTATCGGTGTTTTTCGGTTAAAACAGGAAAGTCTCACACTCCGGCCTTCCTGAAGGTCGGGTAACGTGTGCGGAAGGCGTAGGATCGGCTGGGATGGCTCGTGGCGTTCGCTGCATGCAATCCATCGCAGGCACGTAGCCAGAAGGGGGGGGCATGGGGCCCGTGGCCTCCCCCCCCCGAAATCTTGCATTTTTGCTGGGACCTCCTCTCCCCTCCCCTCATACAGCATTTTGTCATGGGCGGCCCCTTCGGAACAAAATCCTGGCTACGTGCCTGATCCATCGTAACTGCTGAGACAGAAACTGGATTTGCGAATAGCGCACGCGTTATTCGTACAATCCAGTTTTGTCGGAGTCGCTTCCGCCTTTCGGAAGATAAATTGAAGTAGTCGAGTTATTGCAACCACGTTGCGAGTGGGACATACATCTTAAGAATCGTGATCGCGTTTCTTGAGAAAAACAATATCCTGGTCTTCTTCTATTCGTCTTAATACGGAATAAATGTGAGCTGCTTTTTTCTCTGCCTCCTTTCTTCTGATCAGGGATCAATAAAGAATTTGAATTTGAAGGTAGAGCTTCCTGTATATTCAAATAAGTCCCGAAAATTAATTGGCTTTGTCAAAACCGGAGTGAACCGGAAACGAAAAAAACAAAACAAGAAAACCGGATGGAAACTGTCTTTGCATAAGGCCTTTTTTTTATTGTTATTTTGCTCTTTAAGAGCAAGCAAAATAAAAAGAAAATATATAAAAAAGAATTATAACTGAGTGAGGACACGTAATTGAAACGGGTCGATTATTGTTGAAATGAAGCGCTCATAGCCTACTTATTACATTACGCCGAGTTTCACGATTTTTAGAGCTCTTGTAATTGCAATAAACAATTTTTCGAATGTTGATCAGTTTTCGCTGGCGACCGGGCAACACTGCTCCAGTCAGTCGCACCATGGTGCCCCCATAAACCACGTGATCCGGCATATTTAGTTGAACGTTCTTTCATTCTAGGCCCCCCATGCTACGTCCAATGCTAGCTCTTTCCCCTTGCCCTCTGACCTTTCAACCATCGTGCACGTGCGCGAGATTGCCGTGGACGACGGCGAGTTCGTCCGCGTGACGATCTCATCGTCGTCGCTGGAGCTGGTCGCCGGCGGGTTCGAGTCGAAATGGCCAGCTCGACACTTCAACGATCGAGGCTGGTCCAGCCCCGTTTTCTTACGTTATGTTACGTTCGCTAGCTTGCGTAACAGGTCACCGAGACATCTGTGCTTCGTCAGTTCAGGGAAGACAGCCTGGCGCGCGACATTTGAGCAACGAATACGCGACGTGAGAAAACGTAAGAAAGCGGTGTTGTCTGAACACGGCCTCATCGCTGTCGGCTGCTATCTCAGTGTCGAAGACTCCGACGAAGCGAGCTGATGCCGCGTGGACGTCTCGAACTCGCGCGTGCTCGAAACGCGGAAAAACGTTTCTCAACGTAAGCCCGCACAGCACCGATCACGCCGAAAATGAGCTCCGAAAAACACCGAACCTTCGTTAAAATAAACTCCTTGATTGGCGTTCATAGGTATTATAACGAACAAAGAGCGTGTTAGTCTGGGTCAAGATTGAAGAAGGAATAAACGTGTAAGGCGAAGAGGACACAGCCACACCTCGACTAGCAACGGACATTAACGCTTTTATGTCCGTTGCTACTCGAGAAGTGTGGTTGGGTCGCCTTCGTCGAACAAGTTTATTCCTTCTTCAATCTTGATGTTACATATGGGTTGCATGACGTGAGCGTAAATCGTTCTGCAAGGGTATCACAAAGAACTGTCGTTACGACAGCTAATTTTGGAGGCGAGATATATCACATGCCAGATTTAGCGGACTCCTCGAGGTCGGGAACCTAACAAATGAACACTCAGTCCACAGCTCGAGGAGCAGGAGACTCTGTGTCTCCAGATTTTAACCGCGGTATTAAGTTTCCCGAACACCAGACTGTTTTCGAAAACTCCATCGAGCAACATTGGTGGCCGCCATTGCTCCGGCACGAAGCGCGTGCTTGGATCCGCGAGACTTGTGCCTATCTAAAATACTCTATACTCGAGATGCTGTATTTCATAGTACTTCTTTGGTAGCGTTTTGATGGCTCGCAAATACATTTAGTCTTGAGTATTTGCTACTCTGGCTTAATTAAATTTCTCACTATCTTGTACTCATTATTTAAGATACGTTTTTCAACATTGGAAAAAAAAAGGTCGCCGTATAGTATCGAAACTAGGGATCGTCAGACTTTGCTTGAAAGCTGAACCGATTGCAAACCTGGAGCGGAGTGAGCGAACACTTAGACAGGAAACGAAACACAAGCAAAACTCAATCTTTCAAAGAAAATAAATAAAGGTGTTTATATTTAGATAGTCTTGAAGTTGGTACTCTTGAAGAGTGGAGCTGTCTCTCATTTGTAGATGAGAAATTTAGCCAATGCAGTACAACCGCTAACTTGGGGTCTTTAACGTTCATCCTGCAGGTAGTGATTACTACAAACGCCTGCCGGTGCGAAACTCATCCAGGTCCGAAACGGGTGGGGATCGAACCCGGGAGGTTCTTAGCAGCGGAAGCTTTCGCTCCACGCTCCTGGCATGAGGCGCCAGCCCACTCGTGATGTGTCCTTGTCTCGCTGTAATCAAGAGGGAGTAGATCTACTGGGGTTTTGGCTAGCAGGGAGTACATTTATACACTCTTTTTCTTTCGCTCCATTAAGCCTTCAGGCGTAATTTAACTCTAATCACCAAACGGTTAATTTTTTTTCGACTGACATTAAATGCGGAGACTATGAGTGATGAAAAAAGCTGTCCTTGAAGGGAGTCAGTCTTGCTGTCCTTTGAGGCGAGAGTTTTGATGATGAATGAAAAGGGCAGCGTATATGCCTTCTCCCTGTCATTCACACGCGTTACTACTTTTGGAAAGCCAAGGTTGCTGAATATAATGTCGCGTGGATTACGCACGTTTATGTTGCAGAAGTCATCGCCGCATGCGCGTGACGCATGCTTTTATGTTGAGCGGTCGTGAGACGTTCGTTCGAGGACGAGGCTTCTGGACTCTATATCTCGTGACCCGAAATGCTAACGAGCATGTGGAGCGTTCGTTAAGATAGCTAACACAGAGACGTTAATATACGTTAAACTAAAACGACCAAAATGCAAAAAAGGATGGAGTTGCGTTTTTGCCGCGTTTTGCTGCAGACAACGTTGAAGTGCGATGTCATTGCGAGTCTTTTATAGACTATATCCCGCCGATTCAGCTTCAACGAACCCTGCACCGGGTAACTGACCATCAAATGTACGCACATGTTCATTCGATAAAGGCGGTCACGGTATCAGCTGGTTGCCTCTTCTGTTCAGCTATTCGTTATGAATGCGATAAGCTCCGTGAAGAAGACTGCGGCACATACCTTTCTCTCGCGCATGCTGACCATCCGTTTCGTGTCGACCGAATTTTTCAGTGAAGTTACAGGTGCGAGGCTAAAATATTGATGTGTCGTTCGCACGAACCTCTGCCGCCCAGTGTATATATGCTGTGGCAAATGTAGAGGACATCAAACATCAACCCAACGGAGACGCTCATCTTCGATGTTGAGCGCTCTGTGTCGGATACGACCTACGAAGGAGGAGGAACGCATTGTTTCCAGGCAAAACGGCGGAAGCACCAGCTGACCGCATCACCACTCGTCTGCTGAACTTGGCGGGCGCTGACTCGCCCGCCGCATTTAGCGAATTTTTCTCGACTTCCCGCGTCCGGAACTTTGATGGCTACTCGAAGAGCGTGCCCGTCCAACATCCTCCCGAGGGTCACGAGGCCGT
>JAZHYW010060773.1:0-37545 GCA_037355805.1 Ixodes ricinus | reverse complement strand
AACAGACACCAGCCTCATACAAAATCTACAGTCGAAGGGTATGACTCTGGCGGACCTTCCCTTAAAGAACGAAATACCAGAACCTGGAGTGAACATCCTCATCGGGTCAGATTATTATTGGAAAGTAACGACTGGGAGCGTCAAACGTATCAACTCGTCTCTGGCTGCTGTGGAGACCATATTTGGCTGGTCTTTGCAAGGTCCCGTAAAAGTGAGTAACGCCTCTAACGTATGTACCGCCACTGCTATGTTCACGATGAGCGTCGGCGAGGCATCTAAAGACATCTGCTCAGAACTGCGCAAATTTTGGGAACTAGAAAGTCTGGGAATTAGGGACTCACCATCGAAGGACCAAGAGTGTGGCTCTTTTCTGAATTTACTAAAATCGTTCAACTCCTCCGTGAAGAAGATAGACGGAAGATACGAAGCCCGGCTATTGTGGAAGTCCCCTGAACCTCTGTTACAGGACAATAAGGATGTTGCAGAAACTCGCTTAGCTGCATTGCTCAGAAAACTACGTAAAGATGACTGTCTGCTCGTGCAGTATGACAAGGCTGTGAGGGAGTACCTTATTAAAGGGTTCGCCGAACGAGTCCAACCTGATGATGACGAGGAACACAGTGAAAAAACGTATTACTTGCCCCACAGAGCCGTGATAAAAAATGATCGACAGACAACCAAGGTCCGCATAGTGTTCGATGCGTCGTCTCATGCCCCACGTTGTACTTCTCTAAATCAAAACCTCCATGCAGGACCAAACTTAAATCCTGACCTGATGCAAATGCTGTTAAATTTTAGAAGGCATCCGATCGCCCTTTGCGCTGATATTGAGAAGGCTTTTCTACAAGTTTTTCTTGCACCCGAAGATCGAAACGCTCTTCGTTTTTTCTGGTTTCGAGACATCCCAAGAACTGCTCAACCGCACAACCCTCCAGAAATCTGGAGAATGACAAGAATCCCGTTTGGAGCAACCTGCAGCCCGTTCCTCCTTGCAGCCACTATACGACATCATTTGGAGAGTGTCCGAGGCCGATTTCCAGAAACCACCATGACCCTATCTAGCTGTCTTTACGTTGACGATTTACTCACTGGATCGAAAACAGTCAAACAAGCTCAAGTGCTTCACGAAGAAGCTAAGGTTATCATGGGTGAAGCCGGCATGAACCTCCGTAAGTGGTGCACAAATGACAAAGATTTACAATCAATCTTTGATAAGAGCGAATCATTAGAGGAACCACAATTTTCACCAGACGACTCTACAGGTAAATTTACGAAAATACTAGGCCTTCTTTGGAACAGGGCCAGCGATCAACTTACTATTAACGTTGACAACATTCTGGGTTTCGTAAACCTTGCGAAGCTAACGAAACGCAACATTTTACAGACTTCATCGAGAATATTTGATCCTCTTGGATGGATCGCGCCGGTGACCGTGAGGGTGAAGTTGCTGTTTCAACGACTCTGGGAACAGGCAGTAGGATGGGACGACGATCTTCCAGGTGACATCACCAGAGAATGGGTAGATTGGTGCTCGCATTTGTCAACTATTCACGAACTAACGATACCCCGGAGATACTCAAACCTAGACACCGAGGGCGATGGTACAGTCGTAGAACTTCATGTGTTTTCAGACGCAAGTCCAAGGGCATACGGTACGGCAGCTTACCTCAAGATCGACAATGAGAAACATGTCACGACTGGTCTGATCGTATCCAAATCCAGAGTAGCGCCCATGAAGAATCTTACACTTCCAAGACTAGAACTTATGGGGGCCTTGTTAGCCGCTAGGTTACAACGATATCTTATCGAGAATTTACACATACACATACAAGCCGTCCTCCTGTGGACTGACTCCAATATCACTTTGCACTGGATCAAGGGTTCGAAGTCAAAATGGAAACCTTTCATTGCGAACAGAGTAGAAGAGATCCAACAATTAACGAATCCTATACAGTGGAGACATTGTCCAGGTACCGAAAATCCAGCTGATCTCCTAACTAGGGGTGTTACTCCCCTTTCACTTGCGTCAAGTGCAATATGGTGGACTGGACCACATTGGTTACAAAAACCATCGCGAGAATGGCCTGAACAGTCGACGAAAGATGAGCTAATGGAGGATAACATATCTTTAGAACAAAGACACACAGTTCCTTGCACGACTCTCTTGATTGTAGAACCCCTTATCTCACTAGAAACTCACAACAACCTTAATCGCCTTTTACGTGAAACGGCCTGGATTCTCCGCTTTGTACACAACTGCAAAAGATTGACCAGGAGACAGGGAGGCTTGACTGCCGTCGAAATAAAAGAAGCCGAAATCACATTGATAAAACAAGCCCAACGTGAAGAATACGCTCATGATCTCATTACCCTCAAAGAAAGGAAGACTCTTGACAAAACATCACCTTTGAGTTCTCTCACACCGATTCTCGACTCCAGTGACATCATACGAGTGGGCGGAAGACTACAGAAGACACAACAAAGAATAGAAGAAAAGCATCCCATCATTCTGCCCAGCACACATAAGTTCACGGAATTATTAGTAAGATCTACTCACGAGAGGCTTCTGCACGCTGGTCTTTGTGACACCTTAACCAGTCTCCGAGAAAAATACTGGATTGTAAGAGCACGGCAAGTTACCAAAAAAATAATCAAGCAATGTGTAATCTGCGATCGCTTTCGATGCAAGCCAGCTAGCGAAACAACCGCACCGCTACCGAGTATGAGGGTGAACCAAGCTGATCCCTTTGAAATCTCCGGCATGGACTTCGCGGGTCCCCTCTTCTCTAAGGGATGTGGCAGTGTTAGCAAGTGCTACATTCTTATCATTACTTGCGCTGTGACCCGAGCGGTACATCTCGAGCTTGTAAGTGACTTGACTACCCAAACATTTATTCTAGCTTTTAGACGATTCATTTCTCGCAGAGGAGTTTGCCGTGTGGTAATGACGGATAACGCACAGACATTCCGCCGCGCAAATCGTGAACTGTCAGAACTGTGGAACTACATACGTCGAGAGGAAGTCACAGCCATGTTTGCGTCTTTCCGAATTGAGTGGCGTTTTATAGTAGAAAAGGCAGCTTGGTGGGGGGATTTTGGGAGCGTATGGTTCGTTGTGTGAAAACGTCCCTGAAAAAGGTTTTAGGACGTAGTTATCTGAAATTTGAGGAGTTGATCACGATATTAACGGAGATCGAAGCAGTGCTTAACTCCAGACCGTTGACCTTTGTATATTCAGAGGTTTCAGAACCATCCCCTCTCACACCAGCGCACTTCCTTGTTGGAAAGCGACTTACCACACTCCCCCGCAGCGAATCTCCGAGCATTGTAAGTGCAAGTTCCCTCGACATTCAGAGACGGTGGAAGCACAGACAAAAGGTAACAGATCACTTTTGGAATAGATGGCGACGAGAATACCTTAACGAACTCCGGTCTGCCCACCATTCTCGTCCCGTCCTGTCACGCACTTTGAAAGAGGGGGATTTTGTGCTAGTAGATGAACATTTACTTCCCCGACAATGTTGGAAAATGGGTCGAATAGCACAAACGTTTCCTGGACGTGACGGCAAGGTGAGATCTTGTTCGATAAGGCTGCCATACGGCAAAGTTATCAAACGGCCTATACAACTTTTGTACCCATTAGAGTCACTTAATGAATAAGCAGAGCTGCTTATTGCGGGGGCGGAAGTGTGTAGAATATTTATATGAACTTATATCGGTTTCATTGAAGACAAAGAAGAGGACTTACTTGATCGCGAAGATTTAAACGGAATGACGAGGAGGATGAAGACGTGATCGCAAACCAACGCCCCAACGGATCTCAACGCCTTCCAAATGTAAATATTGTACATAAACCCCTTTTGATTACTCCTCCTGTATCGATAGTACACCCTACCTGGCTCGTGACATTCGGAAGCACTCGAAGAAGTCCCGGCCGTCGGGATCTTCGGGGTCTCACGATAGTGGCATACTCGCCGAGCATTTTCCGAGACTTCAGGAGCTCGCGGACGGCCTTTCGCTTCTTTTCTTCACGCTCCGCAGGTACTGCTCACACGCAGCCGCGAGTAGTCCGGCCGACG
Source organism: Ixodes ricinus (assembly GCA_037355805.1). NCBI lineage: Eukaryota > Metazoa > Arthropoda > Arachnida > Ixodida > Ixodidae > Ixodes > Ixodes ricinus. The sequence goes on along the minus strand of JAZHYW010060773.1, from coordinate 33,466 downwards.
CCAGTCGATAGTTCTTGCATATGTGACGTACCTCATCACACAAAGGTTCATAAGTGAGGCAAATCAAGCTTCGTAGTCGGGATCCTGCCGAGACGACGCCACCGCGAAAACAAAGCGACGAAAACGAGGCACCAGTGCCGCTCTAGACGGAGCGCGAAGCGTGCCAGCTGGCCCGGCGCCCGGCGTGCCCGGCATCGCCTCGCCGCGACGACTCCTTGACGACAGCCGTTGATTGGTTGCCTGGGGAGCCGCGTGACGTCAGCTCCCGTGTGCCGGGGCCCGTCCGCGCGCCGCTCAAACCAAACCGTGACGTCGGCACCCGTAAACGGACGCCGGACGTGATTACGTCACTACGGATTCCGGTATCCGGGCTGGCCGGGTTCCGTAGTCCGGGCCTGTTTGAATCTCAAACCGTTATTTTGGTAGGGCTGTGCCTGATTGTACGTCAAGCACGTCTGATTGGCCAACAAGTTACTCTGACCGACAGTCAAACTCCAGTCAGACTCCGCTTGTCGGCTTTCTGATGGTTTTCTGGTGGCAGTCGGCCGCCGCGAAATGCCGTCATGATTTCTTGGTGGCGAGTCTGACTGTACATTGATTGTTTCTGACTGTACGTTAAAAGCTTTGACGTTCAGACAGACGTACGGTCAAAGTACGTAAGTTCGTTCGGATACCAATATTTCGTCAAATCTATTAATACGAAAAATATTCTATGCACGAGAAAACGATTTCGGAACGTCAGCCCATAAAACCGCCAATGTTAGAGATATGACAAGCAGGGCACCCGACAACCCTAATCAGCAGCCCGCCGAAACGCCGAACATGCCGAGCACGCCAAACGCGCCACTTTCTACTTTCGCCGCTTTTGCCACTTTCGCTTTTCCCATAGAAACTACTGCGACCTTCCATGAACGATCGCTCTCAACTCGTTTTGTTTGCGCGGTTGTGCTACCCAGTTGATCCAGCCCGGGCTCTACATTGTCGTATGTTTTAGTAGAATTTCTCCTCGACAAGACCCAGTTTGTCGTGAGTTCCGACTATGTAAGGAACTTTAGCGGTGTAGTTGAAGACGACAAGGTGTACCAGGTCTCTGGGCCGGAGACGCGCTAACAAAAGGAGGGTTCTACGAAGCGAAAGTACTCTACATGGCAGGTGAGTAGAACTGAAGTATGGCGATTAACGTACGAGTGCTTTGCATAAAGTGCCGAAGGCTTAACTGGATATGCAGCCGAAGCATTCTTTTGAGCGATGCGCTCATTGTCGGAACCTCGCGCTGCAATACTGAAATGCTCTTGACATGGTCCGAGAGGTTTAGGCTAGAAAGTTTATACCTTTCTATCTGGTGTGGGCTATTGGCCTTACCGCTCTGTCGCAGCTCATTATTATTTTTTCACGAAGAGTGCAGACAAAAAGCATCCGCGAGCGTAGTTCAGATATGTCTGCTGCTCGATTTCGTCCTTGGAAGCCAGGCCTGTCTGTCGTAGCATGCATGCTTACTCTCTAGCTTTAACGGAGTCGCATACGTTTTGTGAAATAAAGTGTATGCAGTCGTCCCGAAAGGTTCAGACATCGAGGGCGTTTCTCTCAAACATGCTTTGGGTGCATGTGGGCCCGTTTGTAAACGAAGGTCCCCATACGAAAATGTCAGATCGGAGCGGTTCCAGTACGGATCCGCGTGGTTTTAAACTTGTGGACAGTTCCGATTTGCGCGATTTTGAGTGTAACCAGTCGGATCTCGTGAGACGCAACGCACTGGAATCGCATGGTAATGGGTGAATCCAATCCGCTCCCCTTGTTCCAGTGGAGTCCGCTCCCAGCCAGCGGGCGCGCACATGCGTGACTGGAGGAGGGGTGGGGGCGTCGGGGGTCGGCAGGGAACTTTCGCGGTCTCTCGCAGGTCACGTGTTAGGGATAGGCGCATCCGCTACGCGGGCGCTGCGAGCGGGCGTTCTCCGCGCGCGCCTGTTTTTGTCTGTGGCAGAGTTTAGTTTTTCTTCGCTCTCGTCGGACTGTTGGTCGGCGCTCGCCCAGCGGCGGCGTTCACGCTGCGGGCGTACGGATACTGACGCGTCCATCGTTGCCCTGGGTGGATATCTACTGGCCTCGGCTTTGAATTTTTATATAGTGTGAAGCTGCCGACCCATGGCATTTCGGCTCGGCATCTGGATGCACTTGGCGCTGGTGTGCTCGGTGACAATCCTTGGACAACTCGGATACCGCTTGCCCGCCGGAACTTCCCGATGCACTCAACACTGAATACTGTGCTTGTGCGTGCTATGTGTGTGTTCTGTGCACTGTGTTTGGTGACGACATGCGCCTTGCATTGTCTGTTGCAGTGGGCGGCAGCGCTTCGAAAGTTTAGGTTCTGCGCTCCAGTCGGTCTGGCGGCCGGCGCTCGCCCGGCGGCGACGTTCACGCTGCGGGCGCACGAATACTGACGCGCCTATTGTTGCCCTGGATGGATACCCACTGACCTCGGCTTTGAATATTTTTATAGTGTAAAGCTGCCGACTCATTGCAGTTTGGCTCGGCATCTGGATTCGCTGGTGTGCTTGGTGACAATACTTCGACAACTCGGATACCGCTTGCCCGCCGAACTTCCCGATGCAGTCAACACTGGATACTGTGCTTGTGCGTGCTGTGTGTGTGTTCCGTGCACCGTGTTTGGTGACGACGCCTGGACGACCGTGCGTCCCGCCAAAATTACCGCTGCGCTTACCACTGGAGTTTTCAAAATACTTTCGTGCTATGCCCTTAGCCGTTACAACCGAGAGATCGTCGCCATTTTAGACCCAGGCGGACTGGGTCTGAAATCACGACGATCTCTCGATTTCAGACCCAGTCCGCCTGGGTCTGAAATCGCGACGATATCCCGGTTGCAACGGCTAAGAGCATAGCACCAAATTCTTTTGTGGAGCCAGTGGTGAGTGCAGCGGGAATTCCAGCGGTGCACCGCCTAGGTTTAAAATTGGGGCTGGAAATGCGCGGTTTCAGGGTGGATACGCACTGGTGCCCCAATTTTGGGTCTAGGCGGAACCGGCTTTTTTCATTCCGGCCTGTAGCTGACATTTTCGTATGGGTCCCTCTTACCAAAAAACGCAAATTTGGAAGGTACATTCCATCAAAGACCACCACTTGCGTAATTTGGGACATTCCATCAGTGGCAGTCAGACGTCATCTTATGGACCATCAGGGCACGTTTCACAGGGCTGCTGACTGGCAGTCAGATGTCATCTGATGGACCATCAGGGCACGTTCCACCAGGGCGGCTGACTGGCAGTCAGTATCCCAAATTACGTATCTTGATGGAATTTTCAATAGGGTGCTTTTGCATTGTAGAGTTTGCAATATCCAAACTTTGTGTGCCACTTGCTATGTTACGTTTTGAATTGGTTGTTATGCTCAATTACAATAAATAGGTTTTTGTGTTTTTTTTGCAAATTATTATGCCCCTTTCGAAGTATTCCTTTTGGGGTTTACAAGCTTGATCGCTTTCTGTGATCAGTCAAATTCGCCCTTGGAATTGTTTTTTTCAGGTGTGTCTACAATGCTGGACGACACAACTGGGGAATCGTGGGGCAGCGCACAAGCGTCGGCGGACTCGGAGGAGTTGTCCCATCCCAGACATGCAGGGAACATATCCCCGCTGCCTGTGGAGGCTGCAGAGACTGACGAGGTTCCTCCGGCTGAACCACACAGTAAGTTTGCTGACAATGTAAATTAGATGAACATGAAAAACTACAGTTGACTCATAAAGAATGTGTGGGTCAACTTCGTATGAAAACCAAAGAGGAATTTATTTCGTAGTACGAACATACACAGAGTGTAGCAACAACATCCATGTCACTATACAAGGCCAGTATGACCACTGCGAGTGCACAATTAATATTTCTTTCTAATGAAGTAGAGGGATTTTCTGCCTATAAGTTTTGTTTCACCATTGGAAAGAGATGTAGGTCCGTTATGAACCTATTAACATGACTAAAATATACTTAATGGCTCCCTTTTTCCTATTAAAAACAGTAACGAGACCTGATGAACCTAGGCATTGCCTAATTATCAGTGACAGACAGCTCGAGTATCTCTCGTTCAGTGCAGTTGACGAGGTTTAGAAAAGAAAGTCAAAATTCCCTTGATCATTCGACAAACTAGGGAAGCATAGAATGTCGGGTGTGTGCGTTAATCCTGCATAATTTATGATTGGGTATGCTCAATTACGAGGAGCTGTGAGATGTTTCAGATAGAAACTCGTGCATGCATTCCATGCACAACACTTTCATATTCTCCTCATGTTTATTAGAATAATGAAGACAAGTTTAAATTTATTCAGAAGTCAAGTGTACGAGCAGTTGTGGGATCATGTGCCGAGCTGCAATTAATCATTCTCAGCGCAACTATGTGTGCTAACAGTCACTTGCTAAAAGGGGCTCCCATAAGCCATTTTCTGGGTGCCTTCATGTGTATGTGTCTGTTCCAGAGTGCTGACATCAAAGCAGTTTCCTAAGGCTGGTTCACACACTTACGTTAGTCTGATCGAGTGCGATTGCAACCGCTTGCGGCACCTAAGACAGGATGGTGGTGTCTGCGAGGTTTAGCCAGTGGCAGTGTTACTATGGTGCTTGGAACGCGTTTTCGAGTGGTGTGCTTACTGTCCTATATCCCCCATATTGCATTGAAAATGGTCCGGAAGTGGCAACAAACTTCGCCACCAAAGCTAAAAGTGTCTTTCTGTCGGGTGTCGCGATCCTCGCGGTTGGTTGTCGATTCACCAGGGGCGCCGGCTAACAAGATAGCGGACATAAATAGTTGATGTTGGCGGAATGTCGCGTCTCATGCCCACTTGAGTTTCTGTCAACTGTTAAGCAGCAGAGAGACATGGTGGAACAGTCGTCTGCCAACTTTACCTTCGCTGTTGGTCCGGCGCCAAAATCACGACCAGCAACAGCTTGGCACTTTTGTGACATCACAAGGTGTAGATCGAGGGACCAAAATGAGGACGCTTAAACACACCTGTCGAAGACGCGTTCCAAGCACCGTAGTGTTACCAACACATTTATTGTTTAATGCAGTGAAGGAGATGTGTGGTTATGTCTTAATGCATTTTGATACAGTAAGTGCGTTCCTAACGCTGCCGTTGGTGCCATCTCACAGATGCCGCCATCTCGTACTAAGCATTGCAAGTGGTTGCAGACACAGTCGGTTGGACACAACACAAGTGTGTGAATTAGACTTTTTGCAACACTTCTTTTTTTTTTTTTGCTCTGGACTGTATGAAAGAGTGTCTCAGGTTTGAGCTGATATTTTGCCTGCACCTATAGCAGCATTTGTGTTGTACTATCCCTTTGTCTTCTCTCCACGAGTTTGTGCTGTTGAACAGGTGCTACAAAGAATAATGCAAGGAGAACATTGAGGCTCTCTGGTCATCCTTAGCCCAGCTGGTTCCGCTCCCCCTCACGGCCTTAAAGTAACGCATTGGCGTTTGGGTCACTCGGTCTGCTCTTCGATTCTCATTGCCACCCAGGACCGGTTTGTTCATCTCGCAGCTGCTGCTCCAATTGCGGCCAACTTAGCCGCAGGTATTTTATTTCATGAGACCAGCTCCATTGAGGCATGGAAGTACTTAGCGTCCCTGCCTAATGGCACAGACATTAGTGCGTGTTCCACATTGGGCTTGCGCGGAGCCCGAAATTCCGGGCTTGGATTGGCTCAAGGCAACGACGCGCATGCGCAGTGTGGCGCACGCAACTCTAAAGCAAACGCGCGTTACTTGCGTTTGCTTTCATACGCAATATTAGAGCTCTCTAGTAAACTACAGTCAGACGCCGGATGCAATTATTGTAATATTGTGGCCAGATGAAATATATTGATATAGTAATGTACAATCACATGCCGGATGCAAATTATTGTTTACGAGCCATGATTGCGACCAGTTCCGCCGTGCCCACTGCGCATGAGAACCGGGGGTCCTCAATGGAACGCTTCCCGCTTCCGCCGCCTGAGGGCGAGCAACGAGCTGGAGGAGCGAATATTGAGCCATTAAGGCCATGGTCCCACTGAATGTGGCAGTTAAGGTACTTTTTAGCAGGTCATTTTTCATCTTCTTTTGAATACTGTTTTGTGGGATTGATGTCGTTCAAAAGGCAGAGTAATTCTCTTTCATTTGATATTGTGCATGTATTGGTTTATACTGCTCATGCGCATTTGTAGCGTTGCGAATATGATGGCGCGGACCCTCACTTGCTCCGCTGGTTCATGTTTCATGAAGATTTTATTAAATATAACATGGTTCCAATAGAGCAGTTTTGTTAAGATGATGTCGGAGCAGAATGTAACGATATACTTTTTTGGTATAGGCACTACTTTGTTTCGTTAATCTCTCCAAATATTGCCCTAAAATTGTAATGTTTCAGCACAAATATGTTTTTAATAACGTGCGCTAGGGCAATTAAATTAGCTACAGATGTAGTGTTTATAATTGGCAATATACAGAAAAATGTAATGTATATTTTTCGTTTGTTTATATATTCTATATCAAACTAAGCACTTTTTTGTGCTTCGAGTCACAGTGCTTCAAATGCCGCTGAGGAAATTATTAAAGTATGATAGAATCTTTTATGACATTCAAAACTACAATGGCTGTCCAAGAGACGGAAGATGGCTTTTTTTTCATTTTTAAAGTCATAACGCTCCAAGAGTCCCTCAAACTTATCTGTTTTTGACGCATATCTTTTATGGACATCAAACATACTTAATGACATCTAAAAACATTTATTGCAATGAATAGATATGCATTGCTATGAATTCGATTGTCACAATGATCTCGCTTTGGTTTCTTGACAGGTGCAGAGCTTGATTAATTTTAAAAACAATTAAAAACTGTTTGGGTGTTTTGTTGCCCTACCTGCCGGATGGCCGACAAAACTGCTGATTTCTAAAGTTCAAGAACAATTCGAGGGCGGCGTCGGCCCTGTATCATCATCAATGTCCGTGTATTTTTACCTTCACGATTAAAAAATGTGTTGGAAGATTTCCTATCAACCAATAAATGGTTTAAGTACTAGGTCAAGTTATAAATCTAAGATAAAAAATTACACAAGCGTAATGTGATAAATTGTGTTCATTATTCGATATGATTGAAATCGATAAACAATAAAGACGAAAAGGAAATGAATACACTCGAGTTCACTTCGTGCCTAGAGCCAATAAATGAGCTGCGCTTAGAGCATCGGCACTCCGTTCCCCAACATTGTTGTGCGCGCCACCATTTTGGGTCTTGTGCAGAGCAAACGCAACTTCCGATCCTCATGATTCAAAAGTGCCATTTCCTCAGCATTAGATCCGGTGTCAGGAAGCTGACGCAATATTGCATTGCTTTGTCGCGGACTGTTTTAAACATTTGTGGAGGACGGAAAAGCGTTTCGTGTGATTTTAGATAAAGCTTCAGATAACTGGCAACCATGATTTCAAGCCACAATATCCCCAAGTGTCGTTACTCTGAAGTGTAGCTTATTTAATGACACTATTCATGCCCTTGTTCAAGGAACTTGTATTACCTAAAAGGGCCATCACGTAAGCCCCGCGGGTTCCACAAGCCACTACCTTTTGACGACTGCCTCTTCCTCATTGTTCCCGCTAGTGCCACAAAATTCGCTAGCCTTCAGAGTAGCGACACTTAGCCATATTGTGGGTTACAATCATGGTTGCCAGTTATCTGAAGCTTTATCTGAAATCACAAGAAACGCTTTTTTGTCCTCCACAAATGTTTAAACAGTTCGCGACAAAGCAAAGCAATATTACATGAGCCTCCTAACACCGAATATAATGCTGAGGAAGTCGCACTTTTAAATCATGACAATCGGCAGTTGCGTCTGCTCTGCACAAGCACCAAAATGGCGGCGCCCACAAAAGGTAAGGGAACGGAGTGCCGATACTCTAAGCGCCGCTCACTTAGCGGCTCTAGTTGCCGCAAACCTCCTTTCCCCTGACTGAAACTGAAACGAAATATGAATAATACACCATTATTATAGCTTATTTAGTTATAACCAACTACACATGATGAGAGGAGGAAGCGGCCGGGTAGGAGGAACGCGGGTTTTATCAGTGATGGTTCTAACCGTCTCAGAAGAGAGAACGCTAGCTTGTGCTGGTTTCAAAAATATTGAAAGAAAAGAAGCGGCATGCTGTGTTCTTTGTGATAGTGCGTCTAAATTATATACAGGTATATTTGAAGATCGACGATGGACGTCGATCGTCTCGACGTAATGTAACGTAGTAACATTATATAAATAATAAACATAATAAAGGACTGAACGACTCAATTTTTCAATTCATGGATTGTAATATGGCGGTAGCCTTTTGTACTTACTGTTGATGAAGAGCAATAGGAGGTGACGAGGTAATGATTAAACGATGAGGCTCTATAAAGACGACGACATTAGTGGGTATCAAACCACAACGTACAATGCCAGACTTGTTTCAAGTATCGTGTACCCAAAGAATTTTCTTCACCTGCAACATAATATGGTAGGATTATTGAGGATGCTGCTTTACAACTTTACGTGTAAAAGAAAACTGCACTGTGCGAAAGCTCGGCTTATTCATTAATATGAAGGACAGATTTCTAGCAGCATCCCCTGATGGACTACTTGGAACAAATGGCCTCATTGATGTAAAGTGTCCCCGTTCCAAAAGATTCTTATAGCCTACCAAAACCGCAAAAGAGTATGAGGCGAAAAAAAAGGAGCCAGGTGTGAAAGGTACAAATCACCACCATAGCTTCTCCTACCAAATACCAGGGCAGTTACACAATACACAAGGAAAGTTTCGTGATTTCGTTATATTTACACTGAATGGCATCGATATCCAACGTATTCAGAGAGATGACACCTTCTGGGCTAACAACATAGAGCCTTTTCTACTCAAGTTTTACATGTAAAGCCGGACTTCCGCTGAAATTCCTTGTGTAGACGAGTTGTCCGATCGAATAAACTGCTATCACTCCCGATCTGGGAATCTCTCCATGTTCGTTCGTAGGCCATAGTGTCATGGGATCGAGGGGTGTGGTTCTTGGTCCGCAAAACGATTCTCCGGCGGGTGTTTTTCGCTTGGAAGATGAGACCGTCGCGTGCTGCCAGAACAAAAACCTGGCGATTTTTCACTGAACTGTTTCTTCCGTAAGCTTCAAGAGGGCTTTCTTCGTTTCGAACACAATCTGTTCTGCTTGCCCGCTAGTTGCAGAATGGTATGGTGAACTAATGTGGTGACTGATTCTGTTTTTATTCTTCTTGAAAACTTGTATACTTTTTTGAAGGAAGATTCGGCGCGTTATCAGAGAAAAGTATTTTCGGTAGGCCAAAAGTAGCGAAAAGAGAGCGTAGAACGTCAATGATGCGTTGGACGTTGTGGGATGCATCGTGTAAACTTCCAATCGCTTATACAGTACGCATCGACTATGACTTCGCAGATGCGGATACGTCTCGCCACACACCGACTGAATAGGGGATCGTTTTCAGTTACTGTTCATGATGCCGCTGAGCTCGAGGACGACTTCAAGTCTTTCCGCAAAGTTAGCGCAGGTGCCAACACCTTTGTCGAAAGCGGTAAGGGCTCCAAACGTCGACAACGTCGGTAGCGACGTGTTGTGCTTGACACTTGGCGCTTACCATTCGCTGAGAAGACACTTGCTTGTTCGTCTGCCACGAGTCGTCCGATATCAGGTTATCACCGCGACTCCATCTCCCGACAAAACAGGTTTTCATTCTCCACATGTCCATAGTTTGCAATCATGTGAACTTATAAATTCCCGAACGCTCATCACTTGCCGTCGCTAAACGCCGCTCAATCATAGAGTCTTCATTGCAAATAAACGTCTTGATATTTATTCTGATGCTTCTCATCATATTCCTCCTAAGCTGTACTTACAACATAATGTGTGTCGGTACTTCGGAAAATAGTGCAACGGCCGTTTGTTTTTGGGAACTATAATGTAACAACCTTTACAACATCTTCCAGATCCCGTGAAACACAATATTTTGTGACGTCACTTTTCAGTCGTCATTATAATGGTGAAGTAAGTACCGTAAATTGCGAAGCAGTTTACTAGACGTCCGCTTCCAGTGGTGTCTTGGAAGATTGAGTCCACTGAGCGTACATTACTGCAGACGAATTTTTCATTGATGAATATTGACACGTCAATGAACAATTGATTCCTTCTTGGTAAGATTTATTGCGAAAGCCCGTGGCAACCGCCGAACCGCATGTCCCTATATCAGCCTGACCTTCTCGCATACATGAGTTTGCTGGGCCACGCTATTCGCGACTCCAGCGACCTATAGGGGACGCCACTATCGGGCAAATATGGCGGTCGAATCCAGGTCGTGCCGTGCCATGTGCCAGCTCAACGCACAACGCTGGGGCATCAGCGAGCGGGAACTGGACTCCAAATGGTTCGCCCCGCTTTTTATTCTCCACGTGTTGAACCTCCGGCGATGTGTTGGGGTAAACGAGCTTCCAGAGGCTTGACTTTCTTCGAGGAAACGAGGAAAGGACTGCCCACTGTCCTTCCACTGTGCTGATGAACGTTGAGAAACGCAGAATGTCGGGCTCACGCGGTTCCATAGGTCGCGTGCAGAGCAACCTGGGTCACAAGGCGATACTACGGTTACGACACAGACACCGGTAGAACTGTTCTGTCGCGCAATCCACCGACACCATGCAAACACGGAAGCCAGAAGAGACGAGCAGAAATCGCGAAAGGACCTGGTGCGGCCAGTTCAGTGTTTTCCCGCTAGGTGTCGTTCGTTTTGCTGGAGTCGCGAATAGGGCGTATTCACTGGCCGCCATATTTGAGGTCACTGTTTAGAGCGCATGCTCAGAACGAGCTCACATTAATAGGTTTCCAACACCGGCAATCTTGATGGTTCGGGGTGCACGTTACAAAATAACTGTGGAAGCTAGCCATCAGCACGTGCTCAGCATTAGCGCACACAGTTATGGCCGCCAGTGAATACACCCTTTTGAGCCAGCTGAGCACAGCTGGCAGTGGCGCGAGCAAGGCCACGATTGGAACGTGGTGGTTCTCGAGCCATCCTACCGTGAAACAATATTTCGGCCACCCCACGGGTGCGTGTCGCCATCTATTGGTTGAACTAACGCCTTGTTCAAGATGGCTGCCGTGGGACCGCAGCCTTAATTGCGTGGAGTGGGCCGATCCGCACGCCGCTCGTTTTAAAAGGGTTCGACCTCCATCTCTTCTTAAGGAGAAGCTATGGGAAGGTGCCTCTTCAGCCAAAGGTGGCCAAGCTGTAGATGTCCACGGTATCTACGGCTCCACCTCCAGTTTCTTTCCCAGGCGCACCTTCACAAACATTCAAGCACAAGCACAGGCAAGAACGCAAACGGTTCAAAGACACAAATTGAACCTGCTGTCAGCCGGCGATGGACGACCACCAACCCTTGTACTCCGCTGCGACTAAAAACAATGCCAACTCTCCGTTGTCACTTCGCGATCGTTTTTTTTAATTACGGCGGTGCTGGTGACAACATGCCGTCTTCAAATTTGGCCGATAATGTCTAGACGTTATGCCGGTTTTTCAAGCATTCGACGGAGTGTGTAAACAGCGAAATCCCCTTCAAAATTATTTGCAGTAGCACGGTTGTAAAGGCTAAATTGCTGGAAAAAACGGCCACCGGTGACGTCAGACGACTTTGGGCGGCTTTCGCCACTACACTCGTGTAGCTAGAGAGCGCCGGCGCCGCTGACCACAAATAATTCCTGGGGCGACATTGCTCTTGATGCTAGACGCTTCCTCCCCTGCGTAGAGACACTTCGACTACAGAAGAGCCCTTCACCAGCACACATGTAATCGAATGCAGAAACAAAGCACATCGCTGATTCTGCATTCTTTCTTCGAATTTCTGTCTTCTCTTCTTCTTCGTTTTTTACTTTGGAAACCACAATTCATTTTGCCCTCAGGCTGGACGTCTCTGATTCCAGGGGTGAGCGCGCAGATGTGTAGTCCACCCGCCCCCCTCCGCCCCCCCCCCCAGACACACGTGTGTCATAAGCGATTAGAGACGCGCGTTTCGCGTAACAGGCGTCCACTCTATTATAAATATAAACGAATTACACTTAGGTAGCTTTATTTTGTTTGTTCTTTCGGCGGGCATGAATTCGAACTAGCGTAGCTCTTTTTAAAGTGAAGTGTCTGAAGACTGGTTCACACATTTGCAGCGGTTGCGCTGGCATGCAACCAAAACCACGGTAACGGCCAAAACATTGCGACAACCGCGAGTCGTGGATTGCTTCCAAAACTGCTACCCCTTGCATCGCTTGCACTTCTGTGCACGCCGAACATTTATCCCGGTCACTTTGTCCTGACGGTCATTTCAATTCTATGCGAATGCAAGCAACGCGGTTGGGTAAACCCGCCGTCACAGGGTGAAGCCGTTGCAGCTATTGAAATTTCAACAATTGTAAAACGTAACGCAACGAATTATCTTTCTTTCATATCGGGTCACGGTGACTCGGGCTTAAGGAATGACTACAACGTATCCGGAAATGGTGACACACAGCACAGGAATAACTGGTTTGCTTACCTCCAAAGAAAACAAGGGCCGTCTCTTTCGACCTCATGGTCGCAGTCATAGACTAACACGCGGATCTGCCATTTCCCCGCTACGGTAGTGCTGGTTTTGGCATGGCGCATGAGCAGACGCTTCAACTCACGCGAATCTTGTTTCTGCTCACACGCAATGCCTCCCCCTCCCCCCCCCCGCCACCCTTAAGTGATGTGGGAAAACGCGCTTTAATATTGATATTTAGGGATTTCATTAACTAATTTAATTTAGTAAAGCAACTTACCATGACGATTGTCCCCTCATCTAATGTTCTTTATACCTCTCCAATACCTGATGAAAACAGTAATTGTTTAACTCTGGCCCCTTTTTCTAAAATATAAACGAATTAGGATAAACACCGTGTGCGTAAATAAATCTTCAAGTTTGTGAGATTCGAGAGTGCTGCCCGTGGTACTCCGAACGGGACAGGAAATGCTTTCGAGACATTGACATTTGTACAGATTGTTTGGATACGATAACCCTAACAAGGCATAATCAAAGATGCAATCTTTATACGAAATCTGTAGCGTTCAAGTCTTAATCACACCCGTATGATATAGAAGATAAAACAATATCGTTAAATCGACAAAGGCTCCAACGAAGCACTTTTATTTCCTCAAGTGCAGTCAGGATTGGTGCCTTCTGCGTGAGCCGAGCACTTTCCTGCCTAGTCTTCTAGAAAAAGAAAAGTATTTTGTATATGAGGGTGGGCTTCTTCTCAAAGGAACTAAATCGGGTCGAAAATTGTTTCCAGTCCTTCTAAAAAAGTTGGAAGTATTAATTCCGGACGAGAATTTGTTATATAATTTTAACCGCCTTTTTTATTCCACACAGGCACACCAGCAACATGGGTTCTTAAAAAACAAATATTTCTTTTCTAACTTAGGATATATCAGTGGTACTAGAAATGGCCTCCGTTCGGTCTCCGTGGTCCTTGCGTATTTACTGGTTAATCAGAGCCATCTCACAGCAAATAAAGCCCCTTCATGTTTTAAAAGTAGTGCAAAGTGCGCCTATGCACAACGCACGTGAATCATGTAGTTCTTGGGAAGATTAGAGCCACTAAATGAGCTGTGCTTGGAGTATCGGCACTCCGTTCGCTGACCATGTTGTCGGCGCCGCCATTTTGGCTCGTATGCAGAGCAGACGTTACTGCCGATCATCATGATTCGACAGTGCAACTTAGTCAGCATAAATTTTGGTATTAAGGAGGACATGTAACATTGCTTTGCTACGCCGCGAACAGTGTAAACATTTCTGGAGGGCTGAAAAGCGCTTCATTTGATTTCAGACAAAGCTTCATATAAGTGGCAACAATGATTTTAGGACACTCTGGCTTGTGAAACTAAATAATCTGCGCTTCAGAGCAATGACACTTGGCCATATTGCGCTCAAAATCAAGGTTTCTACTTATCTGAACCATTATCTGAAATCACAAGAAAAGCTTTTTGTCCTTCCAAATATTTTTGAACAGTTCGCGGCAGAGCAAAGCAATATAACATAACCTTTGATACACCCCATTTAAGGCTGAGAAATCGCACTTTTTAATCATGGTGATCGGCAGTTGCGTCTGCTCTGCATACGAAACTAAATAGTGGCGGTCAAAACAATGTCGGGGAACGGAGTGCCGATACTCTAAGCGCAGCTCATTTAGTAGCTCTGAAAAAGGCAAAGTTTCGTTACTCTGAAGCGTTGCTTATTTAGTGGCACTAGCAAGATCATGGCGGCACAGCGCAGCACTGAGCTAGGTTTCAGACGCTCTGTTCTTCGCAGAGGTGGCCCGCGACACGTGTCTTGAGTGTTTCCACAGCAATAAATGACGCCACTTTTCCCAGGATAGAGGGGCTTTATACTTCGTTTCATCTTATGTGCGAGCGAAGGCAAAGCTGGAAGCGCGATCACGAAAGCACCGTGCGTTCACACTTTGCTCGAGCGCGCGAGCTGGGAAGAACCGCAAAAAACGCTGGTCTCGCGCTTCTAGCCTTGGCTTCGCTCGCAGATAGAGTGAAACGAAGTATAGCAACAAGATGTTCGTGCTTTATTCAAGCACCCGTAACGCGGCACCTACACGAGAGACGTTTTCTGTTCCTCTCTTTCTCAGTCTTGTGGTTTCCGTATCTGGTATGCGGGACAAAAAATAGTAAATCACTCCAACCTTTAATATGCGAGAAAATATAGGTGAGGAAAAAAGAGAATGCCTCACAGTCACGCATTTGTCGTAAACAAATTCCAGCGGCGTGGAGAGATTAAAACGATGTTTTCCCGAATACAATGTGTGACGACATTTAAGATAACTGCGGCCTTGTGGAAAAAATGCATAGAGATCACACAAAGAAAAAAATATATAACTGAACATTGCAGCGAATGTGCTACGAAAGAAATTGGCTGCAGAAGCCACTATTATGAGATGCCAACGAATTGCGACAGCATTTGTTACGTTTTCCACTAAATTTAACGGGGAAACATCACATTTTCTGCTATATATATCTTGAAAACAGAAGTGGTGTAGGGGTCACATGGTGTCAATTTGTCCGCTAAATTTAGCGGGAAAATAAATTCGTTTGCAGGATCTGTGATATCGGGTCACTTGACATCAAAGTTCCCGTTAAAATTAGCAGAGAAACTGAATTGCTGTATAGGTCATGTGACCTTACTTTTTCCCAACATTTCGCAAGGCGACTGCGCATTAGAAGGCCAGAAATGTCCACAAAATCGGGGGGGGGGGGGCAGTTAATATTTTGTCCCATTAAAACTGTGGCACACGTAAAAGAGAGTGATGAGAGTTAATCAAATGCTTCATTGGAAGTTAGTTATCCGATGAGGAGCGCGTCTCTTTCACGATATCCTTGTGAGTGTTGGTGTCGCAGCCACCTGTGGATCACTGGAGATCTAGGATGAACTTTAGGAAGGCTGGTTTATGTCCGAGTTCTTTGGCGACCTTTTTTTGTTTTCTTTACTTACCCTAAGGATCATTTTGGGCATTACATGGGGGAATCTTTTTAAAGCTGATACATTTACAGAATAACAAAATGTAATACGAATCACACGCACGACATGCTGCATGGTTGTAACATAGGTGTAACAAATACAACAGTGAATTGCTATGTCTTGTACAATTGCGTGTTGCTGAGGTGTTATAGTGTCATCACCTGGGGGTTCGTGTGTTGAGCTATTCCATCATTAAGGCTGCTAATTGTCTCATGCGTTGATAGCAAATGACCATGGATCTACCGGTATATTTTGTTGCGTTCTGTACAACTGTAGTACTAGTGTGGCCAGGCATTGTTGGTGACCCTCGCCTTTTCACACTAACTGCCTTTCCCGAGTAGATGGACGACATCAAAGGTACACAGGCAAGGGAGCAATGCTCTATCCCTCTCGTTCTGCTCTTTATTGCTCACAGGAATTCCTGGACGGAATTTCAATATTGCTACGCGCATCACCGAGAGAGCGCCAGCGGGGTCGAGTGGTTACCGTGCTTGGCTTACGTGCGGAGGCCCCGGCTTCCACGCCCGGCTTCCACGCCCGGCTTCGACACCCGGGTTCAATACCCGGGTTCGACACCCGCGTTCGATCCCCGGGTTCGATGCCGGGTTTTATGCCCGGGTTCTATGCCCGGGTTCTATGCCCAGGTTCTATGCCCGGGTTCTATGCCCAGGTTCTATGCCCGGGTTCTATGCCAGGTTCTATGCCCGGGTTCTATGCCCGGGTTCTATGCCCGGGTTCTATGCCAGGTTCTATGCCCGGGTTCTATGCCCAGGCTCTATGCCCGGGTTAGATGCCCGGGTTCGATGCACGGGTTTCATGCCCGGGTTCCATGCCTGGGAGCGGCATGTCTTTTATTTATTCATTCGACTTATCGTTCTCGTAAGTTTGAGAACATTGTCGTCTAATCGAGGTACGAAGGTTCTACGAGCCGAACATTCTAGGCCGAATATTCCAGAAACCCACACGGGAACATAAGGGACTTCGCATGGCAAGCCAGAGTCAGCATCACCCTAGTGCTCGATCCTGCTGTTACGCCGCCAGTGACGCCTGCGAGGGTAGCCTTTCTCTACTTTTTGTGGACACAAGTTCGCCCCATTAAACATTTAGTTTGCTTCGGTCTCTCATCTATTGTAATTCGCCTCATCAATTGTCATTCGTGACAATATAACGACGTTGTGTTCGCATTTTTGTTTCAAAAAAATTCTGCAGGACGCCTTGTCTCTGCGAATGGAGAACGCCGATAGACCAATTTCTCAGAACAAAAATCGTCACCCGCGTCGTCGCATTTCTTTCTAAAATTTGTTTCTTATCTTCACGCCTTTTTCAGAGAGTCCGTTGGTTTCTTGAGAGTGTGTTATTGATGTCACGTATTTGAAGTAATAAACCCATGAAAAACACTGAAACTCGTACGTTCCAAACCGGGGAACATTATTTGAACAAACTTCTACCGGTGTGCCATTCCTCACAAACCAAGCTGATAATAAGGACTTTAAGAAAACTGTTACCGCGGTCCGCGCACCACACTTCAGCAGCATTTGAATCATGATTTTCAGAACGCGACCGGGTGGTACTGTGACAGTGGGTCGCGCGCTTAAAAGCTTGCTTCAAATGCTCCGGTAGGGTGGTGCGCGGATCACGGAAACATTTTGCTAGAAGTCGCCATTGTCCTAATGGCCGCTTTGAGAGCACTTGTCATGAAACCTTTTATCCTGTGGGCAGCTTGAATATGCGTCATATGCCACAAAGAGTGACAGCGGTAGGTATCAAGTCAAAGCTGACACAATACTATATGTATGGAGGGACTTCTCACATAATTAGCGGCTCGCAGGATTGTTGATATGCGAACTTCTTATATGTCGTGCCAACGCCTCCTGTATAGACCCTTCCAGGCAGGTTATGCATGGGCGCCCTGATAACCGACCTTCAGTTTTGGTTTCCACTTCTCCGTTTGCTTCAGTTCATCATTGCCACATCAAGACAGGTTATCGCCACTTTAGGTACTACTGTGTAATCCCTAGAATAGGCCTTTATAGAAGCTCTTCAACGCGCGCTTAGTGGGTCGGCATCGCGGTGGGTTATACGAAGGCCGTCAGTGCTGCAGTATGCAAAAGCCCCTTGACAAAGCTGTTTTAAAAAGTACCGCCGACCATTGTTGTGGAAACGCTTGAAACACGTGCCAAGAGTGGGTGCTCCACCGTCATTTGCTTCCGATTGCCGCATATTTCACTGCTACGCCGCCATTTTTTCCCAAAGACCGCTTGAGACACGGGCTGTGTGCTTTGGCACATTTGACGCTACTTGCAAGATAAACGCAAACTCACTTAGGGGCGTTACCCTAGGCCCGTCGGAAGCACTCCTCGATTCAGTCGCGTTTACAAATTATTTATCTTCTAACGCCGTGTGCGCCACGAGATGGTGCTGCCTAGGTTGGGACGCAATAGAGACACAATATAGTTTTTTTGTAGAAAATTCCACGAGACCTTGCTAAGAGGGGATTTTGGGCCTGTTCGAATGCACGCTCGTGCTAGCTCCAACTCCTTGTATAGGACTCTTACAGGATACCAAGATGCAACGCTACTACCTGTTAGTAACTCTCACCGGAACCCGCCGTAATACGTGTTGTTGACATTAGCAGCTGCCATGCTATGTTTTGTGTGCTTTGGGACCGTGTTCGCACTCTAGTTTGTAATCTAACTCGAGTTTTAAAATGATCAGTTGCACTATAATAATAGTTGCAGCCGTAAGATTTGGTGATAAAATGGAGCTAAGGCAAGCAGTATTGGCTTTCTTACAAACCCGGCAATCATTAGAAACAATGAACAAGGCGACGCTCGATCAATGACACCGGCGAATCGATCAATCGGTCCGCCGGTGTCATGAATGGTTCCGATAGTTACGATGGCACAATCTCGACCAGGCGTGTAAAAACAGCAGCAGACAGCAGATAATCCCGGGAGGTAGCATCTTTTGTCCAGACAGAAACAAAGAGAAAGAAAGCGACAAAAGAGCAGATAACGAAAGCAGACGAAATGTTAGGCGCGTTAATTTTGACTCTACAAGTTGAAGTTGCTAAAGCGCTTGACAAATTTATATATTTAATAATGCGCGATATCTGTCTTTTTTCTGCTAAGAAAGAGATATATTTATAAGGTGCAAACCTTATAGGTGACCTTTGGGCGCATCCTTACCGCCAACGTGGACCTCCGATGTCCCCGTCTATGCCCCGCCGCTGTGAAGCAGCCAAATAGACGGCACATTCCGCTCTAGATTATCATATTAACTATTAACTTTCATATTAAGCAAATCTTTGTACCACAACGACGGGACTGCGGACTGCACTTCGTGTCAGGTGAGGAACAGTTTTGCGAATTACTAAGAAAAGGAAGTATTTTGAAGCTTTTTTTATAAAAAGACAGCTCTATGACTCCACGAAACTACTGCTGCCGCAATGAGACGCCGAGTGCCTCCTGGAAGGTGCCAAGGCACTATGATTACATGACAATGTTGGTTTCAATTTTATGTCTAACCGGAAGTAACGTCAGGTGCGGGATGCCTATATTCTTCTGGCCGCGCGATTCAATATTTGTTATCGTTAAGAAGCTAAGAAGAAATACCAAATTACGCGAACAGATAATACCCAGGTAGCACGCCAGAGAAATGCCCAACTTTAGCAATGCTCTGGCAAAGAAAGTTCCCAACTTTGGCCCAGCTAAGTTTTGCACCGTGGCATTCATGAGTGCAAAGTACGTTGCTAAACCATAGCCCAAGTTGGGCGATACTAGGGCATGCCATAATTTGGTTTTTCTCTGGTCCGTTAGAGGAGTGCCGAAGTAGTGCCATACTTGAGCCATAATTGCCAAAGCAACGCCTAATTTGGGTATTTCGGACATGCCAAAGTTTAGCTTTTCTCTCGCCCACCACATGAGTGCCGAAGTAGTGCCATACTGGAGCCATAACTTTCAAAGCAATGCATTATTTGGGCATTGCGGATAAGCCAAAATATGTATTTTTTCTGGTCCGCCACAGTTGTACCAAAGTAAGTGCCAGACTTCAGTCATAACTGGCTAAGTAAATCCTACTTAGAGAATTCGGGACGTGCCGAACTTTGGCTCTTCTCTCGCTAGCCACTGAAGTGCCAAAGAAGTGTCCGAAGTGCCAAAGAAAGCCCAGTGGCATGCCGAAGTTTGAGAGTTCTCTGGTGTGCCACAGAAGTGCTCTTTCACGCGCTCCAGAAGAAAATGTAATTTAAATAAACGTTGGGAACACAATGGTCAGATCTCACCATCTGCGTTTCCATGCAGCACGGCGATACTTATGAGTGTAGTGCCAGTACCAGCTGGAAGTCGGTTCCAATATCGCTCAAATGTCTAGTTTTGGACCATCGTTAAATATCCGGCAGTCGTTTCGCCCAAGGTATAGTGTTCGGGAAATATTGTGCGAGTACTTTACAATCCATCAGCTGCGTATTGGTCGGACGTCGTGCAAGTCTGTTTGGTGTAGGACGCTGTGTAACATTTTTGGCAAATTAATAACGAGCGACATTTTTAGAGCGCAGCTCTCAGGCGCCCGTTTCCATTTTGAGCGACGTCGGCGTCGGCGTCGTGGTTGTCGGCGGCGTCGGCGTTACCGAGTGTTGCGCTATGATTAACGTCCCATAATGCACCGATCGGGACCCTTCCCGCTCGGCGCATTGTGGGACATTTCCGACGATGCACCGCGAAGGGAGTCCGCTCCTTCTCACCCTCCTCCTCGCCGCGCAGTGCAGAGGAGGGAGATGGGAAGGGGAAGAGGAGGATAAGGGGGAGGGAGGAGGAGGAGGATGAAGGAGGAGGAGGAAGGGAGCAGGAGGACGAGGAAGAGAAGGAGAAGGAAGAGGAGGGAGGAGGAGTGGCAGGAAGGATGAGGAGGTGAGGAGGAGGGAGGAGGAGTGTACCCTCCCCTCAGTACCCTTCCTCCTCCTCCTCAAGAGCTGCGCTCTAATTCGGTGTTACAATGTGTTGTAGACGTCTTCCATTTTTAGAGCGCAGCTCTTAGGTGCCCGTTTCCGGCTTGAGCGGAGTCGTCGTCGCCAACGGCGTCGGCGTAACCGCGCGGTGCATCATGGGAAATGTCCCATAATGCACCGCGCGGGACCCTCGTGATGTCACTCGTGACGTCACGTGTGACGTCATGAGGGTCCCGCGCGGTGCATTATGGGACTCACGAGTGACATCACGAGGGTCCCGCGCTGTGCATTATGGAATATTTCCCATGATGCACCGCGCGGGGAGGAGGAGGAGGACGAGGATGATGGGAGAGGGAGGGGGAGGAGGAAGTTGAAGAGAGGAGAAAAGGGCAGGAGGGGGAGAGGAGGGGAGGAGCTTGAAGGATGAGGAGAGGAGGAGGAGGGGAGGAGGAGGAAGAGGAGGGAGGAGAAGAAAGGGAGTAGTAGGGAAGATGTGTAGGTTAGGAGGAGGGAGGACGGGTATACCCTTCCTTTTGGATCCTCCCTCCTTCTCCTCAAGAGCTGCGCTCTAATTCGGTGTTACATGGTGTTGCAAGCGTCTTTCTTTTCGAACGCTCACAGAAGTTTATTAAATCACTATCATTCCACACAACTTATTCTCGACATATTCACGAAGGTCATACTTCTCTGTAAAATGAAAAGCAAATTATAATATGTAATTAACATTCATTTCTTGCAAAGCGAAACTCATAAATTAAACCATAAGTAACCGCGAATTTTGAGAGGAAAGCAGAACAACTAGCAGAGGCTTGCTTGCAGTGTGCATACTAATAAAAGCGATATCATGTAATCCTTGATAGATCCATAATCCGTCTCCGGCAGCCTAAAAACACAGTCGAGAAAGATGGTTGCACACATTCAACTGACGTCTTGTCGTCGACGAGGAGCAGTTTTTGTCGAAGCGCGTCCAGGAAACAGCACAAGATTTGCACGAACGTATTCCGGCCGTTTACAACCAGAACGCACAGCCACGTCTCCAACACACGAAAGCAACAGAACACTGAAGAGCAGATTTCGGAAACCGGACCTACGTGGCCCACTTATTTTTATAAGTTGGCAAACGGCGGAAACAACAGCCCCAGAGATCCCATCAGCGCGACAGAGTGTCACGTGACAAATTTTCGCCCAAGCGTTTTTGTACTACGCGACCTAGGGAGTGAGGTCACGCGTTTATCTCCACCCTTCTGACTTGCTTAGAGCAGCCGCCGCGCCTTCTTACAGCTACACAAGGACACAAGAGCAGGTGGGGACACTTAGCAAAATGCGAGGTGAAAGGGGCACGAACAATGTAGCCAAACTCCCTCTGCATGTTTGACTGAAAGTGAAGAAATTTCATGTCTCCTACCCGAGGCTTGGATTGGCACCTTTGGTTAGGGGAAATATGGGGGAGGGGGGTAGTGAAAGATTGTGAGGTAAAGGATTGTCTGGATTGATACTGTCAAAAGTTTCAAATTAACTTTAAAAAAATCGCCTTCGCCAGAATTCCATCTTCGTTCCCGTGAGTGCGAAGCGGGCGCTATAACACTGAGCAAGTGTCGCTCTCGTTTTTTGTTATCGCTAGGATTCGACGGTGCCCAATCGCAATGCAAGACACGCACAAGAGCTACGCTCGCTCTTGCCATGCGCCGCCTAATAATATTTGTTGAAGAGTATGTGCTAACATCAGTCTCGCGCAGCGCTTGCTCGACGGCAGCAGTTCTTACAACGTCGAACCATTCTCACTGCGCTCACCAATATTGGCGCGTGTTCCTACGCACGAACAGGACCGGCGAATATCCGGCAAAATCTGCGTTTCGCGAATCCTGCTTCAGCCCCGGCAAAATAATCAGCCTACCTTTCACCTGGAGAAATCAGGAAATACCCAAAACAATATCAAACGTTGCGAGCACAATAAAACTTGATTTCAATTTAATTAATTTGCAGACCAACCGCGTACATATCCAATACCTGATCAGCCGAACTGCAAGGCAGTAATCCTAGTTCTCCCACTTGTTTGGTGACCTTGGCCCGTAGCTGGCATACGACAGCCGAAATAAAAGGAAACGAAGCCTAACTTTTGCCGCTTGTTTGGCGACTCGGGCTCAAAGATGCCAGACGTCAGTCGAACTACAAGGCCGTAAGCCTAACTCTGGCACATCTGTGGCGATTTTGGCGCGAAGGTGCCAGATGACAGCCGAACTGTCGAAAAGTTAAGCCTGACTTTGGCATTTGTTTGTCAATTTTGGCCCAAAGATGCCAAATATGAGCCGAACTACCGGGCAGTAAGGCAAACTCTGGCCTTTGTTCGTTAATTTAGGCCCAAAGATGCCAGATGACAGCCAAACTACCAGGCAGTGAAGCCTAAGTTTGGCACTTGTTTGGCGAATTAGGGTCAAAATATTCAGACTCTTGACAAGGAAGGTCAGGTTTGGTTCTACTTAGGCTTCTTTGTGCTTTTCAAGGCCCTAAACTAACAGACAAAAGCCAAATTTCGCCCCAGAACTCTGTGCTACCTGGGTTAGGTGATCACTTACACTGTCTTGCTGTGCTTTCGCCTTTTGTCAGTTTTGAAATCCCGAACTGCTAAAGCAACGTCAAGTTTGTGTTCACTTCTTACATAATTTCATGTTTCGTACATTTAAACGTCACAACCCATAGAGGAGACGCTGAGGCGTTTGATTGGGGCACCAGATATTTCGGTGGTGGGGGAGGTGGGGGGGGGAGGGGGGATTGGTGGCTGAGTGGGTTAGCGCATTCCACCTCGGAGCACGTGGTGCGAAAGCTTGCGCTGCAGAACCCACCGATCTTGGGCTCCATCCCCAACCCTGACCGTTTCGATCTGGTTGAGAATTGTGTTGGCGTGCGGTCGTGTATCACTAGTACGTGGAGCACGTTAAAGACGGTTCTCACGCACTGGCTAAATTGCTAATCTACAGCTAAGAGACTTGTCGCGAGTTGAGGCAGACTATCATCAGGCTAAATAAACATACAGAAAACATACACATATATCCAGAAACATTTATTAAATAGTTGGCTCACCGCAAACCATAGAGAGGAGTTGCAGTTTAATGGAGGACGCGTCCTGGAGATATTGATACCAAATGTGCATGGGGTGCGTTTTCGCGTGGTGAGGATAAAAGCAGGAGGAAATGCAGAGACGGTGGCGGACGGTTAACGGTTTCATCAATCTCCGCAACTGGTGCAGCGAATGCGTCCTATGAACTACGTGTCCCCGATTTGTCAGTTGAAACTCTCTAATATAGACTCTCTAAGGCACGAGCAGACGACGAGTTCCGCGCAAAGCCCCGTGGCTAGCGTCCTGAGAGCCTGCATTACAAAGAGCTTCCAACTGACCAATCGTGGTCATTTGGTTTATGCCCTACGTTTGCAATACGAGCTGCGAGGTAGTGAGGAAATCGTTGATCGTACTACAAGCGTCTCCGCCCTTTCTCCTGATTTCCTTCTCGCAAGCGAAAGGCAGCACATACACACTTGCGACCGATCGCGGCAGGAGGCGTCCGCCATAAATTTGCAAACTATCCCCATGAATTAAGATGGACACTTTCTTCAATTTAGGCTTTCCATCCAACCCCGACGAAGTTTGCGACCCCAAGGCTGTGGTGGTGGCGTGCAGCTTGTCGGACGGTCTAAATTTTATATCTGACAGGTTGGAGCATTCGTTATATATCCTTCCACATAGATATCAATGTCGTCTGCTATCTTGCTCCAAAAGATTGATTTACTCACCCTTCTTTGTATTTGTTTACGCCTAATTATCCTTAATGTACCTGAGCTAACATAACTGGGCGATTTGATTGGGGAGTCACCACCCCTGTTTCCATGAGAAAGGTTCGATCGATCACAGACAACTGAGGGTATGGGGAGCTGAAGATTTTTTGTAATGGTATTTTGTTGTCAAGGCAGTGTAGGACATGTTTCGAACTCATCATGCTTCTTCGTTTCTTTTGAGCTTGTGCTTCGTCGACTCGCTCACCAGCGCATCGAACAATCCAACAGCGTGCATTTCAACGTACGAGACGGCATTTCAACGTCCAGGGAGGACTGGTTATATTTAAAGGCAGGCTGAAAAGCCTTTGCCAAAGCTTCAAGCAAAAGTCGTCTTTTCTTTTTTCTGATGATAGAAATTTTTGGTTGAAACCATATTTCTTCAAACTCAGAAAGAAGCGCTGAAGGCAAGGTACAACATCACCAAGGCCTGTTTTTGAGAGTGAACCAATGGGCTGTGATTAGGTTTTAGAAGGATATGTCTCCACAACGTTACAGGATGAATATTCTCAAATCTAAATGCAAGTCTAAGCGCCTCTTTCTCTATCTGAGGATAATGTAATTTCGTGTCCTGTCATTAATTAGAAAACGTAAAGTCACAGGACGCCATGATGCATCGTACAGCTGCCATAAGGCATCTCCGATTCAATCTTTTCAATCATCAGAAGACAACTTCGTGGTTCCGCTCAGATCAAAGGACTGAGCACCGCAGAACCTGTGAGCATATGTTTGACGTCTTTCCACTCGTGATAATGAGCAGAAGTACCCTCAAAAAGTATTCTTACAAAGATGCTGTCGAAGGTTTGCAGTGCGTTCTGACAATCGAGGCAGATATTTTCGGAAGTTGTTCTTGTCACCAATAATGCTCCGATCAGATCTTTTGTTTCTGAATGCCTGCATGTTTATGAAAGTTTACAAAAAACTTGGGTAAGGGTCGGTACATTCTTTGCTTACTACATCTGCGAGAAAAATCAACATCCTCAATTGCGTATTGGGATTTATCCGAGTTTAGTTTAAGGCGGATGTAGTAATAAGAGTAGTGGTAGTGGGTGTTATAGATATTGTAGTATTAGTGGTTCTGGTAATTATTGTAATTGTTATTTTAGTAATGCTAGTAATAGTAGTCTTAAATGTAGTAGTCCTTTCATAATGGTATTAATAGTAGTAGTGGTGACAGTGATCGTTCTAGGTGTAATAATAGTAGTATTCGCGGTGGTAAAGCTATTAGTAATGGTATTATACTTCGTTTGAGCTTAGGTCTGACCGCGGCCGATGTTATGAGCCGAAGGGCCAATCAAATGGCGAGAGAGGCACAACGTCATCGCGCGCTCTTTGTAGTTTATAAAACCAGCGAATATGTGCCGGCTCTCGCTGCGTGCCACTCCGGCGGCTAGTCCTATCAACCGCAGAGAGCACGCCATGACGCTGTGCTTTTTGCGCTGATTGATTAGCCCTTCGGCTCGTAAGAGCGGCCGCGCCCGGACCTCAGGTTAAACGAAGTATGGCAATTGTTGTCGTCGCGGAGTATAATCCGGGTAACCACAAACCAAGCCCCCAGCAGTGAGACCTGCTTGAAATCCTTGGTTAGTCCGAGTAAGGGAGCGATTTCCAAAACGCGCGTTGCGGGAGCGGAGACCTGAAACAACGTGAAAACATAAAAGGGTAAAACATCCCCCCAAAACAAAAGAATAAATCTTTCAGGGTTGGGATTGGCAGGAGGCGCAGGAACAACAGCGCCACAATGATAGCGAATCAAGCAAGCGCATAGAAGCTCTAACAGTCACACACGTTGCACATCAGCATAAATGCGCTCTCGGATTTTTTTCTCCCGTGATTGGCTTACATGTTGATAATTAACGCACAAAAACAATAACCACCGGAACGATGCACACCTGTCATTGCTTTATGTGGTCAATCGTATCGTAGTGTCAGGTGCGACTGGAATCAAAAATAAAAAGGGTGTTTAGAAACTGGACAAATAAGCTGACAGTAACAACAGCTCACACCATTAGCAACTTCGTTCTTGATTATATTTATAATCAATCAGCACGTGGGGTTCAGCTTCAAAAAGTCGGGTTTCCTTATCACATTCTTCATGTAGTGTGACACCTCTTGTGAGCGGCTATAACCGGCCAAGTGTGTGAATTGCCCATTTCCATGTTGGCTGCACTTCATGGTTCCGTCTTCGTGCTCCAGACTAAACAAGGCCACTCCAAACTCGAGGGTGGAATACTTCTTCGTGCTCATGCATATCTGAAAACAATCGACAATAGCATAAGTAAAAAAAAAAAAAACGAACACATTGTTCATAAAATGACGCAATGACTTTTGAAATATCTATGCCAACTCAAACCTCTGACGTCACGTTAGTGCGGTGGCGCTGCTGTGGGCACCGCGCATGCACAGAGAGTTTACCGCTCCCGAATTTGGTTTCTCCGCACTCGCAGTGCCCTGTGAGCAAAGCTCAAGCTGCACGGAATTCGGCCAAGTATTGGCCAATTGCCGGTAATCGTTTTTTGGCCAATGGCCAAACAGTAGTCATTCATCAGCCAACGCTTGGCCGATGGACAATGGATATTTGCCAGAGAAAGGCTAGTCATCGCCCAATGGCTGGCCACTATCTGGCCAATGACCGAAGGAGCATTTCCAGCCATTGGCCAATGATTGTCCACATCTGTGCTGTCTGTGGTGCTCCTTTGTAACCAGTGTGATAGAGTACACTTTGTTTTTGGTTAAGTCTGTCCGCAGCAAAATCTATAATCCGATGGAGCGAACCTTTCGGTGAAAAAAGGGCATCGTCATGGTGTTTGTCGTTTTTGTATATTCACTGTGAACGGCAAAAACCAATCACTCACCAAACAAAAAATATTGGTCTGTGCAAAGGTGTACTATGCTGCATAAATAAACGTAGCAATACGTGGGGGTGGCGCAAGACATGATACCCTGGATGATAGAAGATAGACCGTTTGATGCCCACTCGTTCTATATCTGGTGTTTGTTGCAGCTAGAAATGTGTCCACGGACTGGGGCCGCATGGCGATGGCGAAAACGCAAGAAGGGAATGCCCGTGGCTCGGAGTCCCGTACAAGCAATTTTGCAGTCCCTGCGACTTTACGTCCGAGTCGCATATGTGAAATTGCGTGAGAATTAAGTCGACCGAGAAAATCTCGGCGTTCGATCGGGCTATTCCAAAAACACAAAACATTTTCTTTTTTTGGAAAGGGGGGGGTTGGTGGGGAAGAAGCACATACGGAAGAAATGAGCCGCCGGTGCATCCGTGGAGGACATGGTGGCATCTTTAGCCGGGTCATTTGTGTATCGTGGGGCGAGGAGGGTGTCGTCACGCATGGCAGATCCCAGGTTTTTTTTGTTTGGTTTTCTTATTTCTGAATTAGTAATAATTCCGATTTATTTTGACGTGGGTGACGTCACCTTCGTGAGACAATTTTTGTTACATCGGCTAGCTATTTTTTCACCCGTTTCCAAATTTAGTTTGGCATGCGTTATTTCACTGG
This sequence comes from Ixodes ricinus, assembly GCA_037355805.1. Taxonomy (NCBI): domain Eukaryota; kingdom Metazoa; phylum Arthropoda; class Arachnida; order Ixodida; family Ixodidae; genus Ixodes; species Ixodes ricinus. Next base: position 5,575 of record JAZHYW010060773.1, on the reverse strand, counting down.
CTTCACTAAAGTTTTTGTGACATCGACTGTCCAACTTTTCACCCCCTTTAAAATTTATTTTACTGTGCGTGACGACACTTCAATGACCAAGTTTTCGTGATATGCCGTACCCAAGTGTTTCGTGACACTGCCTTCCCAACTTTTAGTGAAAAGACCGGGAGTGCGGAGGTGAGCTGGAAGCAGTTAATAATGTCGTTTAACACCTGAGACTGTGGTGCCGAGAAAGAAAAACGTTTAGTGGAATGAACAGACACAGAAGTAAAGTTTTCAAACTAAGCAACTGGTTTATTTCTCCTGCATCTTTTTTGTACTTATAATCGCCAGTTTCACCCACCTTATACACAGAAAGAATAAAACACACGAAGGACGAACACAGACACACACAGTTCTTTCATATGAGCAACGAACATTTATGAGATGCCCATGATGCTACGACCGTGAACTTCAAAGATTTGAAAGAAGAAATCAAATCTTTCTTTCTCTCAAATCTTTGAAGTTCACGGTCGTAGCATCATGGGCATCTCATAAATGTTCGTTGCTCATTGAACGAACTGTGTGTGTCATGTGTTCGTCACTTCGTGTGTTTTATTCTTTCTGTGTATTCTGTAGTTTTCAACGCGCTCTGCTACGTGTACTTCACCCACCTTCTACGCAGAGATATCTTTTGTTGAAATCTCTCTAAACTACAAAGAACTTGCATATTTACAAAAATACCACCGGGTCAATCCCACAATAAAATGCCTTATCATAAGGAAGGACGAGATATGGTTTTGGGACTTAGATCTGGATGAACTCTGGAACACGGTGATTGCTGTGCTTTGTACCTTAACCCGGGCAAACCTACTTAAATAATGCCGAACATTTTGGTTCAAACATTTGTCTTGGTATATTTGTTTTCCTTAAAAAAGTAGAGTCAGGAAAATAAAAAAGTACAGGATGACATTCAAGACTTCTTACTTGTAGGAAGGCGAACGCTTTAGAATCCCGCGGGAGCATTTCATTTCATTTCATTTATTTACTCTCAAGGCCGAAGCATTACAGAGAGGAGTGGTGAAAAAAAAAGAAAAATACAACATGAACATAAACACAGCAGGGGGATTACAAAAAATGGTTGCAAATGGCACTTTTGAAACGGTCGGTGTCAGTGATTGAAGCGATGGAGGCGGGGAGGTGGTTCCAGTCTGTGCAGGTTTTTGGAATGAATGAGTGGAAGTGCAAATTGGTGCGGCTGCTTGGGACGCCAACCTTGAACTGATGGTCGCTGCGGGAAGAAATGTACGATGGTGGCAGAAAGAGAGAGTCACTGAGTAGAGAATTGAAATGATAAACCTTATGAAAGAGACAAAGACGAGATAGTTTGCGACGCAATGAAAGATCGGGTAAGTTAAGATTAGATTTCATAGAAGTGACACTGGCAGTTCGAAAGTAATTTGAGAAGATGAAACGCGCGGAACGGTTTTGAATGGCTTCTATTTGAAGATTAAGGGAGTTAATATGAGAGTCCCAGATTGATGATGCATATTCAAGCTTTGACCTCACTAAAGTTTTATAAAGTATGAGTTTCAAGTTAGTTGGGGCTAAAGAAAAATTACGCCGTAGATAACCGAGTGCGCGATTAGCATTACTCGTGATGTAGTCGACGTGATCTTGCCATGAAAGGTTAGCAGAAATGATAATGCCAAGATATTTGTAGGACGAAACTTGCGTTAGGCGAACACCGTTAAGTAAGTAGTCACATGGTAGGATGTGATTTGAATGACGTGAAATTCTCATTGACTTACATTTGGCAGGGTTAAGTTTCATTAGCCAGGTGTCACACCAAAATAAAATGTTATCGAGGTCAGACTGAAGAGCAGGATGATCAGCAGGTTCCAGAATTTTGCGATAAACAACACAGTCGTCAGCAAAAAGTTTTATAGATGAAGAAATGCAGCTAGATAAGTCGTTAATATAAATAAGAAAAAGCAAGGGCCCTAGCACTGACCCCTGCGGGACACCGGACGTTACAGGACAGTGAGGGGAGTTATGGTCATTGGCGGTTACATATTGCGTGCGATTAGACAAGAAGCATGCTATCCATTTAAAAATATTAGGGTCCATGTTAAGTTTACTTAATTTATAGAGGAGCAGACTATGACAGACACTATCGAATGCTTTAGAAAAGTCGATGAAAATGCAGTCAACAGTGACTATGTGATCTGCAGCAGAGAATAAGTCGTTAGTAAAGGCGAGTAGTTGAGTTTCACATGAGTAATTTTTTCTGAAGCCGTGTTGATGCATACTAAAAAAGAATTAGATTCGAGGAAGGATACCATATGACAGTATATGACATGTTCCATGAGTTTGCACGGTATACTGGTTAATGAAATGGGTCTATAATTATTGGGACAATGAGTGTTACCTGATTTGTGCAGAGGAACCACCTTTCCCACCTTCCAGTCGTTCGGGAGCGTACAGGATTCTAATGACTGTGCAAAAATCTTCGACAATATTATAGATGAATACACTTCGGTGTTCTTCAAAAATTTGGGGTTAATGCCATCATCACCTGGAGAAGATGAAAGCTTCATATTTTGAATTAATTTCATTACGCCTGCCCAGTCAATAACTATTGGATCCATCGGAATAAAATCATAAACCGGAACATCGGGAAACATACATGGCGTGCTGTTAACAAACGACGATGAGAATGCAGAGTTCAAAACAACGCAGCAGTTTTCCCTGGGGACGACCGATTCGGAATCCGTAGCAAGTTCAATTGGTTTCCTTTCATTTCCGCTCACAACGTGCCAAAACTTACGCAGATTAGTTTCCAGTAGTGATGGAAGGGTTTGATTAAAAAAAGTATGTTTGGCGAGAGACAGTGCACGTGCGTACTCATCCTCTGCACAATGATAAGCTGCCCATCTCTCTGGGATCATTGATATCTTGGCTCGTCGAAAAAGGCGCTTTTTTTGTTTGATAACCGTTTTAATGTTGGTGTATACCAAGGTGACTGTGTATTTCTAATTTTACGAAGGGGTATGTAACGGCTAGTAAGCTCAGTTACTTTCGATTTGAACATACACCAATTATCTTCCAACGATTGCTCAGAAAAGTTCTGAAGAAAATCTGATAAAAATATCTCGAGTTCATTATTAATCCCGGTGTAGTCAGCCCTACTATAGTCTCTAAATACCTTTGAAGCTGCACATTTGCGAGGCGAACTGTTTGGAATATTAAAGTGAATGACGGAATGATCGCTTACACCTGGAAAAACTGAAAGTGATTGTACAAGATCTGGATGGGTAGTGAATACTAGGTCAAGGACAGTGGCACTTGTCGGGGTTGTACGTGTTGGACATTTAACGAGCTGAGTCAAGTTAAAGTCCGAGCATGTAGTAAGAAAGGAATTGCACTCAAGAGAGCCGAAGCTTGCTACGGGAATAGGTGCGTCCCAGGAAACGGCAGGGAAATTAAAATCACCAAGAACAAAAATGGGCGATGACGGATATCTTACGTGTAATGTATTCAAAGCATCATGTAGATCAGAAGAAAATCCAGAAGGTGAATTAGGGGGCGATAACAAGCGCAAAAAATTACGTCCTTGTGGTTCAGACGAATGCGCACAGAAGTTAATTCTAGAGGCGAGGCAAGCGACACACCAAAAGAAACCAACTCGTCGCAAACCGCTATCAAAACGCCACCCCCAGACCGAGTTCCCCTGTCACATCTGTAGAACCGATACTTCTTTTGGCAATTTAAAATCTCACTATTATCTACTTTTGCGGATAGCCAAGTTTCCGTCAAGACCACTACATCAGCAAGACACGAGTCAATTAAAGAAGACAAGGCGTCGCGCTTGTTGATTACGCTCCTGACATTGCAAAGCAAAAAAGAAAAATCACGTACTAAGGAGGCACTGGACAAAGTAGGCGAGGGAAGATTACGATCACCACCCCTCGCCGACCGCTAAAGTGATGTGGGTGCACTGGGCGCACCCTCAGATCTTGATGATTGTTGCACCAAATTACGGGAGGGTCGTGGTCGAGAGAGCTCCGAGATCTGGCCTAGCTCTTGGTCATAAAAATAACACTTATCATTTACATACAACTTGTTATAAGTAAGTTTAAAGGTGGAACTCTGAGTCTTTCCAAATTCGATTAGGTTCCTTCGAGCCAAGCGTGTCGCAGGACAAAAATCCTCGCTGATGCCGATGCAGTTTAACTTTAGCTTGGCTCTGAGCTGCATCACCTGGTCCTTCGTTTTAAAAGACGAAAATTTGACAATCACTGGTCTGCATTTGTTGGCAAAAAACTGTCCCAATCTATGAGCACGCTCGACGTCAAATGACAGCGTGTTGGCAGTCAACTCAGCTGAACCCCTGTCGAAGCAGAGCGCTAACGCGTTTTTAACCTTTTCTTCCGCCTGTGACCACGTTTCAGACACACTGTCAGGAATTCCGTAGAAAAGTAGATTGTTTCGCCTGGATTGATCCTCCATTTCATTCAGTCGTGAGTGCAAGGTGGCATTAACATTCCTCTGATCTCTGTTTTCCCGTCGCAGTCCATCCAGTTCACTCTCCATTGTTCCCGCTTTATGCTCAACAGACGTAAGTCTTTCCCCGATATTTGTAATTTTGTCGTCGATAGTTTTTTGGCCCTGTTTTACTTCATCAATGGAACTTTTTAACTCTGTTTGACCCGTCTCAAACCTTTGTGACCGAGAATTAAGTTCGTTCAACAGGTGGAACATCTGCGTGAACTGGGCCAACTGCTCTGCACTCATAGGACCAGGATTTGGTTCAACGTCGCCACAACAAAGAAGTGATTGAAAAAAGAAGCGAAAGTCGCAATACAAGACTGCAAGTGGCGTGGGCAGGTCAGCAGCAATAGGAAACGGTCGTCCGAACGGAAAGAATAGCAATTGTCAATTTTAAAACGTACCTGAACGAAAAGAAGGAACAACTTATTAGGCATCTCGCCCGCGCCGCTGCCAACCTGCCCACTGAAGTAGTTGTCGAGATGGCACGCCTTTATACACTCGGACAGCAACGCCGATGTCCCACGTAGTCGCTCGGTGTCCCACGACACCTGGTAGTCGAAGATGTCACTGGCCGTCGTCGAGTCACGGTAGGGTGAGGTGTACTGACTTGTCACCGCGCAACTTCCACGCGTGCAACCGATGGTACCCTCGAAGCAAAGATCAGTTGCTGTCGTATCAGTGGATTTTCCATGAGGCAGCAGCGTGATCTGAACGAAAAGAAGGAACAACTTATTAGGCATCTCGCCCGCGCCGCTGCCAACCTGCCCACTGAAGTAGTTGTCGAGATGGCACGCCTTTATACACTCGGACAGCAACGCCGATGTCCCACGTAGTCGCTCGGTGTCCCACGACACCTGGTAGTCGAAGATGTCACTGGCCGTCGTCGAGTCACGGTAGGGTGAGGTGTACTGACTTGTCACCGCGCAACTTCCACGCGTGCAACCGATGGTACCCTCGAAGCAAAGATCAGTTGCTGTCGTATCAGTGGATTTTCCATGAGGCAGCAGCGTGATCTGAACGAAAAGAAGGAACAACTTATTAGGCATCTCGC